>DWQK01004147.1:0-10744 GCA_018231225.1 Noctuana stator
TGGTTAAAATCGGTTAAGTAGTTTAGGAGTCCATCGCGGACAAACACTGTGACACGTAATTTATATATATTAAGATAGTTAGTGAGTTTAAAAACATTCGCTCTACACTATACATGTGCCCTCCGTTCTTTATCCTCGGTAAACCGAACAGTCGCGTTGATTGAATGCATCCGTCATTCAAACAAATTTAGTATGTGAATGTTTTATCTCTGACACTTTACACATATTTAATACAGAAGCTATATAATTAAGTGCCTATGTTCAGTAAAAAATATATATTTTTTATTTTTCTTACTTTTCCAAAGAAGCAAGTTTCAATTCCACATTTAATTCTTGATGTCGTGGACCCCTTCTTTATAGGTAGCGTCAAAATGCCTACTGAATGATTGAAGTTCGATTTATTTACGTGAATACGCATATCAACTTCAACCACTATATCGTATATATGCAACACATATATCTCTTGTATTTATCTTATTAGATACTTTACAAAAACGTCATAGGCACTTAGAAGGGTACTTAGATTTAGGTGCTAACTTAATTTACTTTTGATATATCTATAGAGACATTATTATACATATATACCTAATTGTTGTAGAAAACAAAAATAAATAGTGCAAATTAAATGCCAATGTAAACCCTTTACGTCAGTGAAGCCCCGCAACTCAATCCTTTTAGGAGCGTCATCCACCTGCACTAGTATCAAAGGTCACTCGTTATATTACGCGTAGCCCCGCATTGGTAATTTTAATTTAATATAGTAGGTAATTTCGTATAATAAAATGACACAAAAAAGCATGCCATATACCTATTAAGTACTTACGTACTTCCTTCTTATCCGATACTATATTACTAGTATATACGATCTTATAATAATAAATACCTAAGTATCTATACGGAATATCTCTACGAATTTTTAAAGGATACGTACGTATAGGTATTCGATGTGATGAGTAACGACACTAAGGACTACATTAATTCGTAGTGCACCTACGCGTAGCAGTCAACCTGTTAGCCTTCTGTTGGATTGGACTGATGTATCTTACATTTCCGTGATTTACAATAAGAAAATATCTTAACAGTCATTAATGTTCCTAATTACATTTTTATATTGTCCTAATCTTATCATCAGCGCTATTGTTTGCATATCGCTGTCGGGGATTTATGAAATATACTCTTAGTGCTTAATTATCTTGCAACTTTATTTTGTAGGTACACTTTTTCAATCTTAATTCCATGCTTATGTAACTTAATTACATATGATGGCATAAGCCTATAATATCATATAACTTTTAAAATCTGTTTACGGGGCTGTACATGTAAGATTAATTTATTTATCAGATTTAGGAATCAATGCCATTTGACAATATAAATTTCTCTTAAGCTAGTGTTAATTCTCCTAAGCTTCTCATAAGTAGATTTTGTTACCTACACTGTTTTACGAATTATCGACTTAATATTTCTAAAAATTAAAATCACTTCGCTATTCTGAATGTACCTACCATTATAGTTGTACAATGATAATAATGGTATATAGTTTTACACAAACGTCCGTATTTATACATATTATGAGGAAAATTCGTTTTATTATTTAACTCTTCTCGTGACGTTAAATTTAATGCTTACCCACAGCGTAAGTAAACAAACCTCGTAGGAGCAAATGATTAATCAACGTAACTCAGCCTTAAAGTATTTCTATGGCAGAAATAAATAGGCCGATCACTACATACCAGCTCCCTTACTGATTATCGTAAAATTTCACATCCTACCGGTAATTCATATCGCAGTCAATTGTTTAAGTCTGCTTGTACCTGCTCAACTTTCTGAACGAAAATCAATTGTTAAGTTTAAAATGTCTTTAATCTACATTAACTTTATTCACGTATTTGCAGGTAGGCAGTAAACACCAGGAGTTAGAGAAGGTGATGCGCCTGCTGCCATACATCCAGCACAAAGGTGACAAGGTGACGTTCGCGGAGGCGCTGGACCCGGCACGGCTGCTGCCCGCGCGCACCGCCTACTGGACCTACCCCGGCTCGCTCACCACTCCGCCTTGCACTGAATCTGTTACGTGGATCCTCTTCAAAGACCCAGTCGAAGTTTCCGCTGAGCAGGTTAGTACATTTGGACCAATATTATGGTCCTGTGACGACCTGTGTGGTGTAGTGGTTATGATGCCGGTCCAATATTCGGTCTGTTTCCAATTCCTAGCGGGGCAAACGTTATGATAATTATGATGAAATCAATATACAATCCCTTCACGGTTTGGGTGTAAGTGATCATGTAGTTGTCTGTTTACCTGGTCCATTCACTACGTAGTGCGTGTACCTAATGCGTGATAAAAAATGAGCGTTTACTATTTACTCACTTACGTTTACTAACTTATAATTTGATTTGCTTCACTAAAGCACCACTCAGGTCGTCTATCGTATTTTATATAGGTACAATGAGACCGTTGAAATGCTAAAAACCTTGTCTTAATAAGTAGGCAAATTACAATAGCATTGCCAGCAAGCAAGCTTGGGTTGCAAATCATTCTACTACTATTATGACTAAATTTTGTGGCGTAACTCGTAACGATGTGTGCACGAAAAAGTCATATTAAAGCGTTGGTTTATTTAAGGAACATTTTAAAACCAGTTCGCTTCGACTGCACTTGCTTAAAAATACCGCCTCACGACTACCGGTTTCCGATGAGCGCTGCTTTCAGTTAAGTTCGTCCGTTGGCCGCCGGCGCCGACGACACGGGGGCGCCAACACGCGGCACACTTTCCAATATTACCGACTTACCTACTACTTTCGAAAACCTTTTCATCTTTTTATTTAAATTTCTTTAATCCACGCCACGCAAAGTGTTATGTTTTATGAAAAAGTGACCTGAGTATTAGATTAGAGAGATTAACAAATAGGTATTTATAAGACAAAAATTCTTGTTTCAGTTAGCGCTAATGAGGAAATTAAGATGCGGTGAAGCATCATGTGGTGTCGAGGCCATGGAATTGCTGCACAACTACCGACCAACACTGCCACTTGGAAATCGCGAACTGCGCGATTACGGAGGCAACTAACTTCGTAGAAACTTCAACGGATCGCGAAGCAGTACGCGTACTGGAGTCTTGACTCTTGTATGGTCTACCTATGTGCGGGTCAACACGTGCAATGTAACGTGCAACATCGTGGCTATATTATGATATTTATAATAGCCGCATTGTTTTTGATAAGTGTATACTTCGCCTTATAATATATACCTATTTTCTTATTTTGTTAGTAATTACATACTCGAAGAAATATCTCACAATTTTCACAAAGCTGAAAAGAAAAATTAAGTGCCGGTTAGGTACTATGCTTGTTTAGGTTATAAGTTATTAGCTTTAACCTACCTATTTTGTTATGAATTTTGTTTCAAATGTTTTCATCTATATGTTTATTTAGATAGGTATATTAAAATAAAAAATGATTTTAATGCATTCTATTGTTAGGTTAAGAATTGTTTGCAGCTAAAAATTAACGGGTCCTTTAACAAATAAAGTGCCTTATAGGTAGAGGTAATTAGTTATAAATATCCATTTTGAAATAAAACAATCTTTACACCCAATATCAATATTTCTTAAGAGTTTTTATTGACAGTATAGTTATCTTATTACCTATTGTAGTTTTATGCTAGATCATGGTAACAATGATTTATTATGAAGTTGAAGAACATGCCTATTTGATTTGTTGTAGGTACCTATTTCGAAGTTGCTTTTGAAGTGCATTATTTAAATATTTTAGAACGTTTTTGTAATGAAATGTATAAACACCACAGTGGTATAGACAACTAAGCCTAAAAACTTAACACCAATTAAAACTAGCAATGAGCATCTAATCCACTAGGTACGTACTTACCTACTTCTTTAGGTAAAAACTAGGTTCTTGCATGAGGTATTACATCGATTTCTTCACTATTGCAACTTGCATTCAAAATTAAGTTCTAACTGAATTTATTTATCAGTGTATTGAGTTTATACCGCTAGGGCCATAGATTTAAATAATTATGGTTAGGGCTACTTACTATATTGTAATATGAACGTAGATAGGTACAGCTTAAAATACGGAGATATATAGGTAGGTATATGTAGTGCAGCTCATTTTATAAGCAAGGTGTTAGGTTGCACTTAGGCGCTAGTCTAGCAATCTATAGCAAATACTAATTTGGGATACGAATTAGTATCTTAGCTTAGTGTATGAATCTCAAAAAACAGCGGTCTCGCTACCTACAGTCCGTACCTCAGTGCGCATACATTACATAAGAGCAGTTGTAAATACGAAACAGATTTCTTAGCTGACTTACTTGGTTGATATTTGAGCTTAGGTAGGTACCTACTACAAACGAGAATGCTTGTTTTTAGCATTGTACGTACGTACACACAGGCTCCTAAGTGATTAATGGCATGCCTTCGTGCCACTATTGAGCATGTTTACCCATACCTCTAAGGAGGATATGATTTACATAGGTTTATACCCAATTGCTCGAAAATAGCATGCTCCATATTCCTATTGAACATTTGTTACTGATATTTTCATATAGGTAGTTATGGACCATAAGTTTCGAAACATGTTATGCAGATGCAAAACGTTCAGTTATGTTAACTGTTTCATTTTAAGTAATTGTTTTATGTAATTGCCTGTCACGGTAGGCAAATCAAGTTTTGAAACATATGTAGGTAGGTATATCTGTTTGTGGGTATCTACGTTTGTAAGTACAAACTTAAGGACAAAACGAATAATTATATATACTCGTAAACCTACTATGTTTCTTCCATGCATGAAAAAGAACTTTTACTTGGTATACTAGTAATGCTAAACTACAAAGACCAATAAATATGATTAATTATATTTTAACGATTTTTATTTACGAACCGTTTATCTAGCTTTTGGGTCATTATAAACGTAACTACTTCGAAATTAGTAATACTCAGGCATACCTTGGTAGCTATACCTTAACTCACTAAAACTAGCGAAACCGCTATAGCACCACAACTGCTGCAACTACCTGTAAAATTACGATAGACAATATTTTTAGAGAAATAAGACACTTTTGATTTCTGAAACATTACAATATTTTATTTTTTCTCCAATTGCATTCTTGCAATACTTTACAACTATGTATCAAAATGGTACAAAAATATATAATTTAAATTACATATTTCTTGAAACTCATGAATCTAAGCATAAATAAAATAGACATTTTAATCATATTCTCCATAAATGAATGGTTAATTTATAACAAAACAAAATAGTCTGATACTCACGATGTCAGTTTAAAATAAATGTATGCTCACGATCATTGTCCTAATTTGAATAAAATTTAATAAAGGAGTAATTCGAAAAGAATCCCTCATCAACACTGCTTGAAAAATCTGAATATTAATTTTCAAGATAAGACCAAATATAGGCAAAGTGATTAAAAAAAATAATATTTATCTAGTGTTACACATGATGAAAATCCATGACAATGTCAATATACAAATAAATTATGAACGACGATGGAACTGACTGTAAAAAAAGGACGCGATTAAATATAAAACATAAAAGTAATGGTTTGAACAGGTATTACACACTCCAGAAAATAAAGCTTCTATGAGTCATATGCACATACTAATATTTTCACTATTAACATTATTTCTTAAATTGCACATAATGATGACCGTTATTATTATAGTTATACACAAAAACACTGCAGTTATTTGATGACTAGTTAAGCATACTGAGCATTGAATATTTCATTAAAATAACATGTTTTTTAGTAAAACTCATTATATATTTCAATTAACTAATACAAAAAATTTGCATCGTTATTAATTAATGCATGTAGGCTGCGGCTATAGTATTCATATAATAATTATAATCTAAAAGCTTACATTTAATTTGCTTAGATAGGTATATCGCAGATCGCCTCGCGAACCAATGTAACCTCAGTCTACACATTATTACATTTCAGATAAACATAAACTGTGTACCTACACTGCATAATTACATAGTCTTTCCTAACTACCCAATTTTTTAGGCACGAGGCTCATATTAATCAGTCGTTGTTGGAGAGGACATCGTATGAGGTAAGCGTATTATTTATTGGTCTATAAAATCTATATCTTATAAAGTTTTTGGCTACCTGAAGCCTATAAAACAGATAAAGTTTACATTCCAAGTTTTAGAAATTATGGACACAAATGTCCACTTCTCATTCATTCAACTTATCCCTAAGATAAACTCAGTAACATGCAACTAAGCCTGTGGTTGTGGATACATCTATATAGTACCTACCTCACTTGATAAAATCTGTAGGTAAATATAACTTAACTACTTATATCTTTTGGTATGCCTGAAAATAAGCTAATGGACGAATGAGTCATGCATTGATATCTTTATGATAATCCTGTAGAGACATCATCAAACAGCACACGAAATTAAATACTCAACTAAACTAATCAATAAACTACCAAAGTAACTTTTGATATTCTTGAACAAACATGTAAGATAAAATGATGTAGGTATAAAAAGTAAATTAAAAAATAAATATTACCTATGATTGAATGTCGACATTATATTACTTGCAAATATTATGAATAAGCATTGTCATGAACTAAAAATTGTTTATTTTAAAGAGAGCATTTAATAAAATTAGCATAATTTCTTGGTGCAAATTACTTGATACACTCAAATTTATCTAATGTATGCTAATAATTAAGTGACAATAAGAATTTTTATAATATTTTATCATGTCGAGACTGGAATCAATAATTTTAAAAAAACATTAACAGTAAATTGTGGTTACATGCTCATAATTGCAAATTCTGTGATGATCTTTTAAAAATAATATTTAAATGAACGAGAACATCAAATAAAGCGTCATGCATGAAACTAATAATACATATCATTATTAAAATAATTATATATAATGAAATAAAGGAAAATTGAATAATGGAATACACCTACAACTAGTATATCTTAAACTGTAAGCACATAATATTTGCCAAATATTGTGATATTAAAAGAAGCGGCAAGACTTTATTAAAATTGTAGTCAAATACTTGGTGGGATAATTATTCTCATTCTTTCTAAAACTAAAACTGTATAAGGTCATCATTTGATTCACTTCTGATATTATCTTTACTCGTATTAACAGTCTCTTCCAAACACCTGTGACTTTCTGTAGGCCTAGGAGATGCTTTTCTTCTAGGTGGTACAGGGACTTCATCAAACAGGCCATTTACGCCTAAAAGATTTTCATTATCCTTAGCAGGTTTCATTTCTTTTACAGGCCCACCATAATCTATACGCCTACTTCCTGGTGATAATTTAGTCCTGACAGGGGGACTTGGCGCTGCACGCGAATATGCTGGACGGTTATCAAAGATAGATGCATCTACAAGATTCATGCTTGTTGCAAATATTGCTGAAGTTTTGCTTTTTTCTAGTGCAAACTTTTGTACCTCTCCTTTTTCTTCAACCTGTTGATGAACGTCTGTATAAAAAGTTGTTTTTTTAGTATAATTATTGTATAAATGTTTGTGGGCTTGAACATCAGATTTACTCCTTTCAAGTGTAAAGGCACTGTTTGTGTGTAGATGACAGCTAAAGGAATTTGTATTGATAGTACAGGCAGGAGTTGTAGAGAAGGGCACAGCAGGAGCCCACAAACAAGCTCCTTCATTTCGTGGTACCATCAACAACGGATCCTGGAAATAATTTATACGTTTTATATTATTTTTTTCTATGTCCTATTACATTGAGATTTAAATATTTTAATTTAAATTAATCCAGAAACGATATTAAATATTCGAAATAACTAAGTGTGTCTAATTACTACCTTAAGCTTTTTATATGTCAAATGTATTTATTACCTTTCCAGTAATAGAATAAATTTTAGATTGAAGTGTGTGAAGTCTATTCCGTAAGTATTCATAAGAACATTCACGGAGTTTAATCACCCATTGTACTACATTATCTTCAGAGCGTGCTGCAAATACATGACGTTTTTCAGGCTCATCTCTGTAAAAAAAAGATGTTCATAAAATATTAAAGCGTTTGAAAAATACTAATAATAAGTTGATGCCTAATTTCTTTAATTTACTTTCAATTTACAGCTATTTAATAAAGTGTTTAAGTTTTAAGTGCAAAGAATAATCTGATATAAAATAAATCATTAGTATTATATTAGAAAACATCGTGATCTGCAAAAAAAAAATAAAACATAACAAAAACCCTTACATAAAAGAAACAGAAAATGAGAATGATATGTTTTGCCCGTGCTCCATTTGTATTGATGAATTCTCCATAACAAACATGCCTGCTGGATTTTTTGTATCAAATTTACCCATCTCACTAATTTTAAAATAAAATAAATAATTATTTATAAGTCGAAACCATCTCTCCTTGAATACTGCAAGAAAAAATCATGAATAAAACACAGATTCAGATATACACTACTTCAAATCTCCAGCCTAAATTAGAACTAATACCTATATTTATGTTATCAATTTTACCCACCTTCAAAAGCCAACACACTTGGCCAGTGTGGTCAACTATAATCTAACCTTATATTTTGAGGATGTCATGGGTTGATGATGATAACCAAACATATTATTTACACAAATGCACAAAATGAGTCAGCATCAATTTATTAGGATTTTAATGAATATGTATACAAATTATTGTTTCAAAGACAAACAATAAATGAAATAATACTTTTAATTTTTTCCTTTTACTTTTAATTTTAATACTGTTTTAAATTTTTCAATAGCCATAACTGACAATCACACAAGAATACTCATAAGTTACCTAGTGAAATGGTTAAGCTTAATACATTAAAGTAATATAAGTTTGACATCTCATAATAGAGATTTCTAATAAATCATCTGAATGCTCTGCAAACTTCAAATAACTTAGACCTTCACTCTACTCACACCTACATTTGATTACTATAGCCAATTTGAAGACCTCTATATATGAATATTCTCAAATGAATTTAATCACTGTACTTGATCAGTGTATCAATCAACTTGATGACAATGCCAAGGCCATAACATCTCTAGTAACTCTGAAGGTTCTATCATCATCAATGAAACTTTTATAACATATTAATAGTTAACACAGAAGATTACAGTCTCCTAAAGATGATTAATTGTTACTTATATTATAGTGATCATACCTGCTGGATTACGATAGCTCCCATTCGATACCTTTTTGTAATTCAACCTTCCTTCCATTACGCAGGGTTGATCGCTCAACTGAGCTAGTTCTCGTATATTGCATTTCATTTGGAACAGTTAAGGAAGGAAATTTAGTATTCAATAAATTGTTCTATATTTGCACAAGCAATCACTGTATATGATGCATTTCAGTTTAATAAAACTATCCCTAAATAATATTTCAAAGATCAATTACATGGCACTTTAAATAATAACATAATTAACACTACAGTAAACAATAAATACTTAATGGATAATGTTCCCCTTTTATTATTGAAAAAGCTTTTCTATTTTTAGAATAAAGCGATGAAAATGAAATGTACATATTTTTTTTCTACCAACTATGTCACAAATTGCGAATGAATTTTGAGTTTTGTTTTGACACTTGGGCTTGACATTGACATGTATAATTCAAATGTCAAAATAATGTTGCCAGATAAATTAATATTTAATGTCTGAAACATCGTTATAGTAAAATATCGGTTTATAACATTGTAATCTATAATATAATTAAAATTAAAAATATTAATTTCTTAGATAAATATTATTTAGATAAGTATTATTTCTTTATTTTGAGGTAATTTATTTTTGAAGTCGATTAATTTTAAATTAAATTACTATTTTATATCGCAACGTTTTTCCGTTAACACCATTCCAGTGGCTCGTATCAATAAGCTTGTCACATTAACACGTTTTAGTCCATATCTTGAAAATTACTGCATCAATTTTGATAAAACTTGTACTGTTGTACCCTAGTTTAGGACTAGTCATCCCTTTATTTGAATGTCTCAGAAATGATAATAAACTGTTAGAAAAAGTTAAGTCCCAGCCATGCAGCAAAAATATATGTTTAAAAGATTACATCAAATAAAGTTAATGGTCTATAGTATACTCTATACGACAAAAAGGGAAGTCGAACTTTTGCGCATACTGTTTGTTAGCAAAACTCGACTGACAATAATGCAGGAAAATAATTTGCTTATGCGAATAATCCCACGTTCCCACCATCATATTCATAATATTAAAGTATACAAAGCAAAACATTATAACGTCCTGACACTGTAAGGAGAAAAGAATCTAGGTACTACCCAAGCTACAATAAAAAAATTATTTACATAATTACTCATTTATTTTTAACTTTTAGTACAAAATAAAACTAGTACACAGGGATACATCTCAAATCTAGCATTTGCAATGTTGAATAGTCCGAGGCTTACGACAATAAGTCTTCTCATTTGTACTATTATAGACACTAATGTCACACTGATTAGCTTACTTCCCCATAAAAAATAAAAGTTAGTCAAAACTGAATAATGTAATCAATCACTCTTCGAGTCAATCTGGTCATGCCACATATCAGCGCCAATTTAACACTATCTTACTACAGTACTTCAAACGATTTTAAGCTTACTTATTACCACTAACACATAATTTTGAGGTTTGGAGCGGCATTGGTGAATTTTCAGGCACAATCAAACCAGTGCACTCCCATGTTTAAAATACACACAACGACA
>DWQK01004148.1:0-10743 GCA_018231225.1 Noctuana stator
TGAGCTCGTGCTGTGAGTAATGAGGAAAAGTACCCATACTACGCGACCAGTCCCGAGGAAAGATGGGGTTAAACCAATGCATGGGGAAGGAGAGGGCTTAGGTTTTCGTTACGATGTCAATAAACTCTGCAACACTGACGAACTGATCTGATTGCAAAAAAAAAATTTAAAATCTTATTTAGGTATGAATTACCACATAAAAACTCGAGGTGGTCATCAAGGGCATGAGGGGATCTTGGCAAATACTACGGTTGGTTACAGAGGGGGACGGGGATCTTGGCGAATACTACAGGTTGTCATCAAGGGCATGAGGGGATTTTGGCAAATACTACGGTTGGTTACAGAGGGGGACGGGGATCTTGGCAAATACTACGGGTTGTCATCAAGGGCATGAGGGGATCTTGGCAAATACTACGGTTGGTTACAGAGGGGGACGGGGATCTTGGCAAATGCTACGGGTTGTCACCGAGGGGGAGGAGGGATCTTGGCAAATATTACGGGGGTGGTCGCAGAGGGGGAAGGGGGGAAAACGCAAATGGGTCACTTAGTATGGGTAGATTTTCTGTCAGGGCCTCAAGCTTATTGCAATCTTCGTAGTACATCTATATCAGATAATTACTAATTCAAAGTTTTCCATGGTTTTTCGTAGCACAGACACGCAACCGTCGTCATGTAAATCATTTTAAAATTCGGTAATTTTTATTGAAACGTTAAAAACATACATTTTGTTGCCAATAGCTAATTTGGGGCCCTGTGGTTAGATATTAGTATTTGATACGATCTTGTCGCGAGTACGAGACTTAAATCTAACTTTTGAGAAAGGCTCTTTATGGAAGTTTAATTTATGATACAACATCCACTGTAACTTTTTTGAAATATTTTATTTGAAATGATAAAACCACAGCATATTTATAAGAGTAATCACAGTTACAATTAAATCACAATTACAAATTAAGAGAGCAATCACAATTTAAAAAAAAACCACTTCGATCTATACCTTGCGGTGTGAAGTATCAGCTTATATTATGAAACTATTAATATCTAGATATAAGTAAGGGAAAACTGTACATATAGACACACAATAATGACAAATACCGGTACCTATGAAAGTAGAAATAGAAGTGTCGTCACCATGCGAATGTTTAAATATGAGA
Organism: Noctuana stator; assembly: GCA_018231225.1. Taxonomy (NCBI): domain Eukaryota; kingdom Metazoa; phylum Arthropoda; class Insecta; order Lepidoptera; family Hesperiidae; genus Noctuana; species Noctuana stator. The sequence continues at coordinate 1,155 of DWQK01004148.1, forward strand.
CTAGAGTTCTACTATAGGTTGAAATTCGAACGATTCAAATAAATTCAGTGCTATAGATGCACTATAGAGCTATCTATTAACAACCATTATATTTTTAAGACATGAATGTGCAGAAGGGTTCCATTTTGTCTAATACGTGAGGTGTTTTGGAGGGGAGGGAGAAATAAAATGTCATGTAAAACTGGGTTAAACATAGGTCTGAAGTAGTGTCAACTCGAATAGCGTCAAATTTCACTTTGGGGAATCTCGGCAAAAAGTCGCGTAAAACTGGGTTAAACATACCTACTACTATCAAATTTCACGTGGCAAAATGTCGCGTAAAACTGGGTTAAACATAGCTGTCGTATGCAACGATACTTTTCGTGTATTTCAGTCTGCATAGCTATCTATCTCTATTGTTAAGCCGCCACCCAACCATCGAAAGGCGCGATTCGACACAACCGAAGAGGCAGCGACGCACGACAACGGCATAAGCGCAGTTTATCTAGTACCAACTATCTACACTGAAAACTCGTATTTTGATAAATCTCACGCGAGATTTAGACGGAAGGAGTATGTAGCCAAATCTCACATCTTACCAGGGGGAAGGGATGGTTTGGATTGCCAAAGTCACCTCACGTAGTTGGACGTCCCCTACCAATTAGGTGGACTTAGTCAATTCAAGTCCATCAATCTGTATTGGAGCAGTGTGGTGGAGTATGCTCCAGGTCTTCTCCGGTCGTGGGGAGAGACCCTTGCCCAGCTGTGGGACACAAAAAGAGTCGAAGGCAAGTCAGTCCAAGGAGTAATTTTTATCGCAGATCATAATAAGAAAGTAATTCCATTGTTCATTGTTGTTTTACAAGAAAGAAAAAAATTATTATAATCGCATACATAATACGATAAACATTGTAAATATATAAGTTTTGATAAAACACTATCATGACCACTGTCTTTGTAGGATGTATAATATTTAGGTTGGTATATAGGTTCTAAATTTACAAAACAAGTTTCAATTTGGATAGAAAATTGAAAATAACATCCAGTATTTGCTTTATGATTAAGGTCGGTCAAAATTAGGTTGAGATTTCCGTGATTTTATTAAGTAAATAGAAAATGATGATCCGAATAAGAAAAAAACGGCATATTACTTAATTTTATTTTAAGATTCATATATTTAATCGACGTGCCTTCGATATATCCGCTCATGGAAGCCCATAATGTGCTAAGAGAAAACGGTGCACACGTTAAAACATATGCAGAAACATTTCTTTTACAATTTTTAGAGAAATTTACTTCTTCTTGTCATGTAAAATCAATAAAACTCACGTCAGTTTCGAATAGTCGTGGAGGGTTCATATTTAACATCGTGGAGGCAGTGTGAGGCGTGTCATCCAGCCGCAGTGAGTGTTACCATCTATCTCACTGGACGCACTGCTTTCAGTGGATGGGGCCCACAATCAGCAGCGGGGCGGGGCTGCTGACCTTACGCTGTGCTTTGCTACTGCGTTACCCGTGGACAAAGGTAATAAAGCACAACGTAAGCGATTTTTTTATTTTATTGTTACTATTATTTTTTTCATCATTATATTTCCTAAATTCTTTAACTCCATCGAAAGAAATACCTGCAAACATTTAACGCTGCATGAATTACAAGTGATGTTTACTTAGCACTTAGTTAGGTGTAAGGTTTAGGTTAATGCAACTATCGATAAGTTTTTTGTCATCATCTATTCGTATATAATTACATTAAGGGTTAGGTTTTAAGGCAGCATTACATGTAGATTTAAGAAGTATATCGTGTAGTATTAGGATAGGTTAAGATTACATAGGATTAGGGTTTCTTTCCCAGGCCTGCACTATTGCTTTTTTATTTCCGAAATTATTTAATTTAAACGCGCGTACCTTCGATACGTCTAATCTCTACTTCTTTATCAAAAAAAAAAATAGCAGAAATTAAAGAGCTGCTATTTTGAAAATTGCTGTGGCAATACGTCTATGTTTAAAACGTTCGAATGTTGGTACCTACATACATTTTACGTTCAAAACTTTGGAAACTACTTTCTTACATTTAATTGAATACTGACGAAGGAAAAAATAATATATAAAAAGTTGTCTTATAATTGCACTAATAGTCGATTATATTAAAAATTATGGATATTACAAAAAAATGTAATCGACTGCTCTTTCTAAGGTTCATAAATTTAATTTGTCTATGAGTTACAATCTTCTTACAATCAATTTTCTGAAATTCTAAAAAACTAATGTCTATTGTATCATATATTCATAAACGAGTAAGTCTAGGTAAGTATATATATATAATAATCCTTTACTATAGGAATCTATGTACATGAAAAATGAATATAGTGAAGACTCGATCTGATTTCTTTGATAGTTAAGGGAATACGAGTACTTTCTGTACATTACATACTCGTTTAGGTTAATATAATATAATCTTTTCTCAAATAAGAATCAATGTACTCGTACCCGAAAAATAAATATCGTGTGGACATGAAATGGTTTCTTAATATAGTTAAGGCAATACGAGTACTTTCTGTACATTACATACTCGTTTAGGTTAAGAAAGCATAATATATCATCTTTTATCAAATAAGAATCAATGTAATGAAAAATTAGTTTAGTGCAGACTCGGTCTGATTTCTTTATATAGTTAAGGCAATACGAGTACTTTGTGTACATTACATACTCGTTTAGGTTAAAAGAGGTAAGAAATAGGTAAATATTACTTTAGGTTTCTGATAAATTTTTCATTTGTATTTTGGATTAACTTCATGCTTAATTAAAATCAAAACGCGGCGTTAATTTTTCAAAACTCTTAAGTCACATTGTTTCTACATAGAGCATCTGTAGGCGACAGAAAGGTTTTTATAAATTTTATATATACAAAATTGTCAGTGTCATTAATAACTACAAAAGAAATCATTTCTTCAAATTGTTTATTTGCAAATAAATTGAGTCTTTAAAGAAAATTAAGAATCTTTAGTGTAGGCTGTATATTATTATCTATTTAGTTTTAATCGGGGAGATTTCATATTTAACATCTGGAGGTTCGCCACTCAAAAACTTGGTGAAAACAGGGCAATCAATTCTTTATAATATGCATAACTAATGCAAAAAGTTTCAAGTAATCAATCATAACGCGACCTCTCGTGGTTGGAACCCACCGCTGGTAGCGGGGAGGGGCTACCAGCCTTATGCCGTGCGTTGTTTCTCAGGTACTTGCCTAAGTAATAAATTACGGCGTAAGCGATTTTTATTTCAGATTTAAATCAAAGTACTATTCAGATTTCAGTTTCTTAAGTGACTTTATAACTTTTAAATCAATCTATCAGCTGTTTAGTTTAATTTCATAATTTTTTAGACGAAATTTCTTTAAAAATAATTTTATTTAAAAAAAACTCAAGTTTTGACTTTAACTTTGGTTCCTTAGTAGTTCCAATAGCTTTTCTCTTGCGTCTCTTTCAGTCTCGTTTTCTTCCATTCTTTAAAGCATCACGTGACACATCAATTCATGTGTTCATGACGTAAGCAATATTTGTTTTATGTCGTTCGGAAACAAAATATTTCGCGTTCAGCGTTCAGTGTTGCATCAAAATCAGCTTTCACTAGTTTGAAATTATTTATTCAAATCGTTAATATTTAGATCTCATCTCCATTTGTCTATTTATCGTAACCATAAAGGTACCTACTATAAGATAGTGATTAAGAACACAAGCAGATTATTACAATATTATGTAGGAATGTTATAATATAACTAGGTATTTGTAAGTGAAATCCGCGTAATTAGTGTCGATGTGCTTTTAGGCCCATTTTAGGTCCACCGCAACGCTGGTCAATTGCGGGCTGGTGGTTTTACGACTATACATCGATAATCACTTTTACATGTGTATAGAAAGATCTTAAATACTAGCACATACGCAGTATTAATGCCGGTTATTTAAAAAAAAAAATATTTTTCTTAAAAAAATATTTCTATTTTTTATATTTTACAATCCAAGGATTCTGTAGATATAAAACTGTAATACATAAATATACATGTATTACATAATTAAAATTTTTTTAATTATTTATTATGTAATTTGTACGGTCAGCTTTTTTACGCACTATTTCTTTGATTCTTATTAGTTTACTAATATTAATATTTAGTTATAAATGCAAGAAGTAGTTGCAGTACTACAAGAACATTTCAAATTGAAATTTTCTCTGAGCTTCATGTGCATTATCAATCTGTAGCGACACCATAATAAAGCAATATTAAAATTAATATCTAATGTTTATTGGTACTCAATATTAATGGAGTCGAGATCAATCAGTAGCGATGAAATACTCTTAAAATATCTGTAGAATTTACCTACTTGGAAATTTAAATATTAATACAAAAAAAAAAATATTATAATTGATCAGACTAAAGAGTTAAAACTAAAAATTATGGAATTTATAACTGCTTTATAAAAAAACTTTACTAAAATCCTTTTTGCCTATAGAGCTGTTGTGTATTTTGGAAATAAAGTTAAAATTAGATGGTTTGTTTTGTTACTTAATTAGCGTTTGCTATACAATAAAACTTGAGATTAGAGAGAGTCCATATTTAACATCATAGATGTCCACGGAAGTCAGTCGGTATACTTACGGTCCGTTGCCTCTAGTGGTTGGGACTCATCACCGGTAGCGGGGAGGGGCTGCCGGTCTTACGCTGCACTTTAGGAAGCGTCCATAAATTACGTGACGGGTTTACGTGTGAGAGGGGAGAGTCTAAACCTACTTCACTATCGTGTTGTCAGTCTGCATACTAACTACCTACCTGGCAAGGTTAGCTTAATTGCTCAGATCTAAGAGAGCAGATCTAAACTGGGTTAAATGTACAGCTACACCTATGCCAACACACATGCTCTTTTTCGTATTTTCAGTCTGTGACATTGACACAAACACAATTTAACTATTAAAAATTATCTCCACTAAAAATACGCATTATCAAATTCAATACGGTTTAAATGGTGAGAGGAAGTGTAGCCAAATCTCACCAGAGAGGGCGCTGGTTTGTCGAAAAGCCCCGTGATTTATGGACGCCACTTTGTAACTTTTCTAATGAACCATGTTCATTAGAAAAATTAATTAAGAACAGCGTAAGCGATTTTTATTTTATTTTTTGTCTTGACATAATATTTCAGTTAGGCTTTCGGTGTTAAAAATAGTACATTTATAGTTCAGCTTTTAATAGCATGAACTCTCAATCGAAGTTCATGAGTTTAGGTCTGTGTAGACTTATTCAATCGTGAATTTAATGGAATCGTCATAATTTTAGTGCAACGACTTGAATAATACGCATTACATGTAAGCTTGAAAACCATGTATAGATATGGACACGAAAACGTAATGAGTCACATAATTTTAGACACCTTAAGACCACCAGCGCGTATTTATTGTATATAGATGACGAAAATATATCGCGGTGTGTCCATTATTATAGGCATTAGTTAGGTGTTTCCAAGAACACGCTTATTTTGTATTTTGACCGAAACGATTGTCAATGTTCAAGATTTAGTTGCTGTTCGTGTAATTAGTGAATAAGGAAGGGTATTCACCGCTGTCTGTACGCAGGATAAAATAACTTACGGCGATCTCCTATCCCTGGTAGATGAGCCGTGTTATCATTTGTAATTTAGTTTCGACGTTTTTAGGTCTTAACGACGTCAGCTTTTTATGGTGTTATGAAATTGTGATCAAATAGAAGGCGTTTAAAAAAAGGTACTGAAAAGCGAGGTGGAATAAAAAGTTAAACGTACTCGTACCATACGTAAAGTCTTGTTAGCTACGAGTAAATTCTACCAATATAAGTCTAGAAACTTTCGATGTTTTGTAGAATCTAATCCTTTTTTTAACAAAGTTAGCTACCTTACGCATAAATTACTGTAAGTGTATGTTATTTTGTTATGATGATATGATTTTATTTATATGTATGTGTTTAGTGCCCGTAACGCCAACATGTTTTTAACGATTTTGCGAAATATTCTGTTGCGGGTGTTCTTGGAAATATAAGTATAGGACTTATCATTTTACTTTTTAGGTCTTTGGTAAACGTAAAAAAAACTTATCCAAAATTATTATTAAAAACCAAGTCGAGACGCAATATCATTAAGAGTTTCGTGGTAATTTTTTTTTTAGTTTAAGATACGTCTCATTTTAGGTCACAAATATGAAAGGAAGGGAACTGTAGGGAACAGTCATGATGAAAGGTTAATACTCTGATCGAATATTATAAGAATATGAACACAGATGAAAATGTTTATAAAATTATTATATGGAAGTAAGCACAATATAATCTATTACTTATAATTACGTTAGGATCTAGAGCACTTAAATGTTTAAAAAAAAAAAAAACAAAAAAAATATATAAAAACAAAAAAATATAAAAAAAAAATATAATAAAGTAGTTGTAAAAAATCCAAAAAAAGTAAAAAGTTAAAAAAATAACAAAAAGAAGTTAAGCTTAGTAATTAGGAATTATAATCGTACGAGTATTTTACTAATAAGTACCTACATTTAATTAGCTCCATGTTATAAATAACATTAAATTGATAAGTGCAGACAATGTAAGAAAAGCTTACTTTATCTATCAAAAAATTCAAAAGTTAAGTAAAAACAACAAAAGCTTTATGAGAAATTTACGAGCATTGTAGCTATTGTAATGCTCGTCGCACTTGTACTGGAGAAAGTTGCATGACGAACGAACTGATGAGGAATTCAAACTAAATCGTCACTAACAGTCAAAACAATGAAGTGGATCAAAAACATACAAAGCTATAAAATCATAAAAAATTACATCAGCCGAAGTAAATCTGTTTGTCATGATGATTGCTATTGTAAAAGCCGTGGGGTGGTTCAAGAAAGAGGATTAGCATCAGGATGAAATACATCGATAGATATTCATTCATTTGTATTAACTGCACTACTACACGTCATACCAGCATTTTCATCATTAATATTTTAAAAAAGTTTCTCAAAGTAATATAGTTAAGTACCTAGACTAATTCGAATGAACATCGACACTTAATATTATAGTTTAGTTGTAGTTATTGCGTGTTTAGTTGGGTTGCAGATTATGGATGTTTTTGTTCTATTAGGTCAAAAAGTAAAAATATCAGTGGTAGGCAGTACTTAATATTAAGCCAAAAGTTTGATCTTAAACTGAAAAACAAGGTATGACAGCAAAATTCATTAAGTTACAAATCATGTTTTCAAATAAAAATTTGTTTACCAAAACATCTCAGTTTAAAACTGTTATTTTCTACAGCAATTTTGTCAATAAATTTTAAATTTGATTGGAAGATACATTATCTGCAATTATTTTGGCCTATGGATTCAGTTCAATTTAATGTTTCTGCTAGGAATATACATACAGTCTTCCGGTTAAGTTATTATTATTGTTCTATATAATGAAGAAAACATAAAATCTTTTGTCTTCCTACATGGGGAACGACTCTTCCGTACTTTTAATTCTAAAATAGTTGCTTTTTAAATTCCAAAACCTGACAAAACAGTACTCAAATCATAAATGCATTTAGTATCTCCGACACACTTAGTACAATTTAGGATAATTAGTGTTGCGCGATGCTAAAGCAGACCATCGCACTACATTTATGAGCTGTGGGACTGATTTTGTATGGCTTTTCATTTTTGATTATTGTAGTGTATTTCTGAAACATCTACGTCCTGCGTGCTGAACGGGATAGGATCCCTTCTTATTTTAGGAAGAGTAGTGAACGAAATGGGTGTCCCTGGACACTGGTCTTAGGACCGCGCTGGGTGGGCTGGGCATGGTAAAATGCAGTCGACACACCTGACCTGCGTTCTCTTTTAAAGGCTACACTAAAATCAGATATTTAAAGTTTTGGAATTTGAAGCTGTTTTTGGCGATGCTTACAAAATATATTTCAAAAAGCTTACTTTTTTTAGATTTCCTCTAGAGCTAACAAACAATACCTAAGATCAAATAAAAATAATTGTTCGTGAAGGGAGTGAGTTAAGGATTTAAACATTTCCGATTAACGAATTCGCTTATTTTGTATGTGCTTTATTTCTCTAAGTTGCTTACAAAGATCTTAACACACAAGTTACGGTTGGATGTTTGACTTAATTTTGATATTATTTAATTTGGCTGAGCTACTTCTAGTTTATGCGCGCATCAAAATATCTAAGTAATACTCGTCTGTATAATCTAATTGCTAGGTATAGTATCGTTATGATGTTGTTTGTTAATGTTTGTTAAATAACATTTTCGAGTTATACTTAGCATGTTGAAGTTTCGATTTGTAAGGAAAAATTATTAATTAGTACGTAAGTCTCACATTGTGCACTTAGGGGTCATTTTTATAAGAGGATAACTGAACATAATAGATATTATAATGAATCAATCAGTCTTCCGACTAATTTTAATTCGTTAATATTACGATACGATTAAGCGAAAATTACAAACGACAGCAAATCTTCCGTCTTCCCAATAAACTGGTTCAGCATATTTGCTAAAATAACTAATATAAAAAAAATTTGATACCTTGCCGTTTAATTAGTAGCTTATTTAAATCTGAATTGTACTTAAACATGTTACGAAATATTAAAATTAATGATTTTATGTATCACGAAACAACTTAGGTATTTCATCAACAGTTCTTGTAAATGTTTCCCGAAGACAATATATAAAAATGTTAAAACCACAAGATCCACTTCAGAATTAATGATTTTTCATGACTTTTAGTACCCGAGGGAATTTCCGAAACTCAACCAACCAACATTTATATCTTGAGGCTCCATCCAATTCTGGAACGTTCCCAGCAAGCTAACTTCGAGTATCGCTTATAAGCCACAAGGTTTCACCATAGTCATTTTCATGACTATATTTTGAGTGATTTGATCATCATTAATTATTCATTAATGGTAGTTCTAACTATGTTTCTAGCTACTAAACTACTACTAAACTTAGCTACTAAACTTCGTTTTGCATAACAAACAAAATCAACTTCGAAAGTCGAAAGTGTTTAAAAGAACATGTTCCGGAGTAGTTTTCTTTTTAAAAATGATCATAATTATTATTATCCATAACTTACCTAAATTTCGTTAGAAAAAAGTTTCTTAGAGAGTAAAATTGCACTCTACGTGCTTATTACTTAGTTCTACATATTGTGTAGATAGTATGTTTTTTACCTGTATAAAATTCAGTAGGTATGTCGCTATGTGTTGTACGCCCGTAGGTAGTATAAAGCGCCAGCTTGCACTATATTATGGAAAAATAAAGTTATATAAAAAAAAAAAACAAAAAAAATTTAAAACATTAAAAAACTATTAAAAAAAAACTTTTTTAGAAGTTAGGTATCTTTTAAACAAGAAAAACTGCCATCAATTAATATACTCCTTGCTTATTAAGCTTCAATAAGGTTAGTTAACAGGCATTAATCAGTATTCGTTAATTTTATAGGTATAGGTGGTCCTTTTGTCGTCAATCCAAACATCACATTTTCCCGTTTATCCTTCCCTCATCCAGGTGGTAGACACCTAGTGCACGGGGTCGTCTGGGGAAGTACCACCGTCACGCCTA
>DWQK01004149.1:0-10742 GCA_018231225.1 Noctuana stator
ACGAGAAGTTCTGTGTAATGACGGAAGCTATGTAGCATCTAAAGACGTCACACTAGATGCTTCGAAGTGGACTGTAATGTGAAATGTGGGAGATATACACAATACTGCCAAAGTCACTGGGTCAAGGAAAACTCTCTCGCTGCAATGATGATGGTCCTGGCTGGGAAGCTACGGAGTCACCAACACAAAACCGGTGGCACGGCTAACCAGCAGAGTTTACGAACGAGCAGAAATCAAAACGTCTGTCTTTCCCGAGCGGTGGTGATATCATCCCGGGTAACAATTTTACCACTTTATATTTAGTTCTGTTCTTATTTTTAAGGTAGCCTTTTTCTTATTAAAATATTGTTTGTTTGTTATCTAAGCATAATAGTACCAAGTGACACACCCTGTTCTAAATATTCAATTGATACAGAGCAATATTATTAATACTTATTATGTCTTTTAATTTCAGATAAATTTCGATTGTCGACCCCGTGCTCTACAGGTAAATAAACTGAATTTATATTCTTACATTGTCAGTTTCTAAAATTATTATTGTCAAAGAAAAAATACGTAAGTCTCTTTGTACGAATATTTAAAATAAATTATAAAATTTAATCAAAAATAAATCTTTTCGTTACCGTAATCTCGTTTCGACCATAATACCATCATTATCTCATGTAAAGCTATAATTTCAAGCGTATCAGATATGTGTCCTACTATATTTCGTTTTGCAATTCATCTGAGACCCGTTATGATTATTTCGTACGCTATAAACAAAGTTTATTTTATTTACATGGGTGGTCTTAGTCAATAGCTGTTTTATTTTGATGAGCTTCCAATCGGATTGAGTGCTCTATTTTGGCTTCAGGAATTGGTTTATCACTATCACGTTATTTAATATCGCCTGTTGGCTTTTTACTGCTTAACGATTTCGAAACAACTTCCATTTTGAGGGCAAGTTTGATGAAACACTTCTCGATTACAGAAGCTTTCAGTTAATATTGATCGTGTTAATATTTTTATATAAATCAAGATTAAAATTACAATGGTTATCTAATGGTGTATGGATTCATTCATTCAATTAAATAATTATACTTGAATTGATAAAAAACAGGTAAAGTAGGTAAAATTTTAGTATATTATGTCATTTAGTTATTATCCTAAAAATGTTGAAATTTAATCATACTGTTTTACTGAAACACTGCTTACTTCTTAGTCATCTACTGCTACTAAATTTCGTTACGTGTAGCGGTACATAGTACGTTAGTACCTATGTACATAGTACGGTAGTACCTATGTACTAGGCTAATAAATAGCCATATAATCGAAGCTATGAGAACCTTTCGTAATCAAGAATAAAAACAAACCTAATTTGATCCTTAATTGATCGTCACTTTTGTTGTAATACAATCTTAGATTTATTCTTAGGATTCGTATTTCTTTATTACAAATACGATATTCTCTAAGAATTTGCCTCCCACTTTGTTCTGAGAATAATATTTAATCTTTATCTAAGGTCAGTTATAACATGGATCAGATTCCGTTGAGTGAATTTTAGCCGCCGCAGGTCAACATTGATCCAGCGAAATGCTAATATCTTTTTTAGCAGACTACAAAAAAGGAACTTTGAAATTTGTCTTTGTTTTGCTGTTTTTCTTTTGTATGTTGACGGAGTTATGTACCTACAATCCATACTCGTAACTGCCTAAATCCGACGAAATGTTCGATTTTCTGACGTTCATTGAGTGTGTGTAAATACCTTATGATGAATAATAAACCTAGAGTACCTACCCAATATTACCTACTCAGTACCTACCCTATACATATGAATGCTCTTAACGATACTGTGGACAACTCAGCGTCTCTATAAACTAACCTTACCTTAAGATATTTACGCCGCATACATAGTTCCTAGAAATACAATTATTACATTTTATAAGTTTGCTATTGAAATTCTTGTCGCTTATGACATTGATGATAAAATTATATAGGTACATTATGAAATATGTAACAGCTGATCCTGAATTACAATGTTCGGTTGCGTGTTGAGTATAAATAACTTTAAATGTTTGTATGTTTTAAAGTAGGTACGTAAAACTTTATTTTGAAATAATTTTCAAAAGAGTGGAGACCATCTGATATTAAGTGGTACCATGTGTACCCAATCCATCCACGTAATCCGGGATCCGTTAGATATTTTGCTGTTAAAGCAGACTTCATCAAACTGTCGCCATAGGTTAAGCTGTCATGTCAACTGCAACGCGCCGTGTTTGACTTGGCCGTGCTCGCTGCCAAGCTTCGAACCTCTCTTGCATAATGAGAGCACATTAACTAGCTGCCTGCCATTCGGCTGTCATTGCATAGAGCGGATTCTGTTACGTAATGGACCAACATGCATACTTTGCATTTAACTTACATAGGTGTTAATTCTACCAATTCTACCAACTAACTACTACTACTCAGTACTAGTAACTACTAATCAGTTTCCCTATAATTATTATACCAAAATGTCTATCCGACCCGAAACACTTGTAATAACCTGAATTATTCAATAATGGCTTATGCAAAAACAAAAAAGGTAGACCTCATTTACGGTAACCAATTTTTGCCGGACTTAAAACCAGGTAAAAACGTTGTTTACCCAATTTGGGCGGAAAGCCGTTTTGAATTTTGTTCTCGTTTCATTTCGAGGATTATTGACTATCTGAATTTCAAGAGAGTCCTCGTCAAATCGCCGATTGGTCTCAAAGGCTTTGCCGGTTTCGTTTAATCAGAACGTGATGCCAATGTGTGCACGAGATTATCCTATCGATAAATTTGTTGCTATGTTAAAGTTACTGCAGTTCAAAATTTTTTTTGATGTTTTTAATTGCATTGGAGAATCCCTAGTTAGAATCTCTGATTGGTCTCAAAGGATTGCTACATTGTGTTCAATCAATGAATGAGTTCTTTATGTGGGTTTGTTCAAATTTGTTCATGTTCAAGCTAATGCTACGAGTATGTGTGCTACTCGTTAAAATCTTTCTTTGGTTTCCACTTCCTGTTGGTTTTATTTAATCAATGACGCTATGGAGGATTTTCAGATGTTTCCGGAATGAAAACGTAAATCTATGCTTTCTGGGGATTTAAAATCCTTTATGTTGCAACGCAATACCTATTTTAAAATATTAAAAAACTGCTATTTTAAAAAACTAATATTGTATTTTTTAGTCTATGTAAATTAAAAAATTAGAAAATAGATATTAAAACAAATAGGATTCTAACAAGGATCATCTGTCATTGGTCTCGGAGGAGTATTTCGTTCAATCAGTATGCGGTGTGAATTAATGAATGAGATTTTCCTGTGGATTAAAGTTGTTTTGAAGAATGTTTTCTCTACGTTTGCAAATATCGGAGAAGCTACTATTCTTTTATTTTGATTGGTCTTTGATTGGTGTCTGAGGATACTGAGGGATATGTTTACATTATTTCAGGTTTTGAATTGAACTGTACGAAAATGGTTACGTATTAAAATATTCTAGAACTAGCCCAAGAAATAAAATATAGATAGGCTGATTTATTTCTTGACCTGTATTAAATTTATTGGGGGTCTGATCAATCATATTGCTTTAAGAGGTCGAAGTAGTTTTATGACTAGGAACTGCCGTAATTTTTTTGATACATTACTTTGTACCAAAAAGATTCCGTCTTAAAATATTTAAAGTTTCAAATTAATAAAACTTTTTTCAAAACACATTTTCAACATACAATCAAGGACGAAGTCCGCTATTTGAAAGTGTTGGTAATAGGTAATTTTATTCTTAACTTTCTGTTAACCAAACTTTACACGTAGGTACTTTATAGGTTAAATTTAGCATTTTTTCTTGCTTTCTAACTCTACTAAAACTCCTAATGATGTTTAAAATCTTGTTTAACTAGTGATAATCTCTAATTGGAATAGACGTTGGCCTGGATGCCCGGCAACATGAATAAAAGTAATCTTGTTTGTATCAGCGCCTATTTAAACAATTAAATTTTGTCGTTCGCTGCGCAAACAGCTGCTACAATAAACGTAATTGCGTGGCTTTAGCTATGCAAATAATCCGAGAAACGCTTATTTCAAATCTTAATTTACTGTTAAGTAATTTGAAATGTTTCGTCTTATTCATTTACCTATGAGTTTCTTCCTGAAGTGGTATCCTTACGGAACTCTAGATTTTTAAGTCTTCGTTATAATAGTGCTTGTCTAATACCTACTTAAGGTAACTTTGGTATTTATAGCGATCAATAGTAAAAAATTTAGTACCATTTCATTTTATATGTTTAAATAAAATTATAAAAAAGTTATTCAAATTTCATCAATGCCCACGATGAATTATATTAAAATATATTGAACGGCTTCATCACTCACAATTATTACTTTTGATGAATCATATGAATTTTAATGACTCAAAAATTAATTTATATTGAAATAACGGTTTTAATGGGTACTCAATATTATTCGAGCGTTATAAATACTCGTTAAAATGAAATTATTCCGACATAATTTTCCCCGCACGCACCTCGAAATTCCAATTATTTGCATAATATTATTAATCAATTATTACTAGAAAGAAAACCACGTGAAGTTCACCACCCCACACTTATCTTGTCCAGCGTGGTAGACCTTAACCCTTCATATATTTGAGAGAGGATTGGTGCCAAGCAGTGGGACCATGGGTCGCCAGTGATCTTCATAATGATGAAGCTTTGCATTGGTATCTGAGTGCTTTCAATTTCCTTTTTTACGTCATTCTTTATTTCGCCGTTTGGTATTAATAGATATTCCTAAGTACAGTCTCTTTGCATTGTATGAAAATTAAAATGATATAAGTAGAATGTCAATGTCGGAAAAACTGTCTAATTCTAGAAAAATGTGCGATATACAAAATATAATATTATAAAATACGTTGCTGTTTTTCTGAGCTGCCTAACAGTATACATATCGTCTTTAAGTCTTAACTTCTAGAAAAACAACATAATTACCAATTTATGCGTAGTATGCGTAACATTCCCCCATTTAAATGAAATTAATGCTTTCAATATAAATAAAATGGTAGAAAATAAATTTTATTCAGTACAGTATTAATATTCATTACAAGGATTAAAGTACTGAAAACCTGCGGCCGGCTTACAATTGACCTTTTTTGTATTCACGAGCCTTTTATTTTGTACTTACCCTTTTAGAGAAAGCAGCGTTTTGTTTGATAAAGTTTTAATTCGAAATGATGTAGCAAAAAGAATAAAAAACTTTTACTATCAAAGAATGAGTCTTAGAGTTTCGAGATTGAATCTTGTATGCTATAAGTACATTACCGATTTAGTACTTATTGGGATCGTCTTCAATAAACATATTGAGTAATGCATGTGATCTATTTTTAGTTGTTGCCGTTTGGCTGAGGGTGTTGTTAAATGTTTTATTTACAAACTCGCAATAAATATTCGTCTGAGGTACCTACCTTCTAGGTAGGTCTTTGTATAAACACTTCAAATAACATACAATATAATTCAATGGAATTGTATTGCAATTAAAAGTACATGCACTTAGTATTGAGGTTATCTTTTATTAGGTATATTAACTATTATGTGAATGATGTTGAAATGAAAAAAGACAAATAATCGCATTATCAATATAACAACAAAAAACATTATGTTAATTGTACACAAAACGCATAATAACATAGACACAAATCACATAAAAGTTTGTAAAGGCACATCTTGGGGGGCTGGCGGTCTTATTACAATTATAACTCGCGTTCCAAAAAAACCGATTTCAAAGTTGTCACATATTTAAATTTAAGACTTACATGGTTTCCTCATGGATACCTTTGTCAGAATTGGACCAAATTAAAATGGGACCAAACGGGAAGCGTACGCTTTCAAATAAAAAAATCATCCAAATTGGTTCACCAAGTCGAAAGTTGTGAGGAAAGTTATATAAGACTATGCAGTCGAGTTAAGAACTCCTTTTTTGAAGTCGGTTGAAAAGCGATCTGTTCTAGGCAACCATTTAAAATTGTATTGATAGATAGATACGTTTGCAAATGTGAAACAGGTAGTCGTGTACAGTTTAGTGTTAGTATATTATGCATAAATCAACAGCTAGGTTACTTACTGAATAATAAATGACTGAGATGAATAATATTGATAGTTCTCTACAAATCTAAACTTACGAATTCTATCTGTATGTGCCTATTATATCATAAGTTTCAAACTTAGTTGCAAAGTCAAATACTACGGTTACGTATATCCATCATCCCGTAATATTTGAGTCATTTCATTATCTATATCTCCCTATTATGCATAGATGCGAATTCCCTATTCTGCTTTGAAGTTGTTGAATAAGTAACTAACCTTTCCCCTATGAGCAAGGCTCGGAAACCGCTTTAAAGTTAAAATTGAATTCGGTCAAGGACCCCAAGCAGAATGAATGTCGGTTTTAAAGCATTTTTACTATGACTTTGTTCACGTTAATGCGTTTTTTCTCAAATTTTAGCACAGAATTTAAACGTTGAGAAAAAACAGCAAATCGTACGAAAGATTACAAATTCGCTACACGGATCGGTAAAACATGACAAAACAGGAATCTTTTCTACCCATTTACAATTTTTTTACGTTCATTCAAATAATTTAGTTAATTCGTTTAGTTATTATAAGCGTTCGTACATAAGAATCTTGTAGTTAAATATTTAACAGGGTACATTATGATATTGGTGACTTTATGTAGAATTATTGCGGATCAGTTAAATTATGCCACTGATCTTGGAATTATTGATTATTGCGAACAGAATGGCAATTTTCCAGTTAATTTTAAGAGAACACGAGCGGCCATTACCAGGAAGCGGTGACAGAAAAAAGGGGGAAAATTTGTGTCAAGCCAGAACCGACAACGGTGACACAGATAACAATACAATTACCTTCACAGATTATGCAGGGCTGTGTTAAATAATATAAAACTTTATTTCTTACTAACCAGTAAAATCAGCAATGTCATAAAGTAATTCCAAATGTCTATGAACTTGGTGAGACTTGTACCCATGGCGCCGCAGAGACGCACTAACGGTTTAATAAATATCGCAAGAACAGTTTCGCCTATGGATCTCGTAGATTTTTGGAGTCGTTTCAAATGTTGTGCTACTTTAGGCTGTTAGCGATCAACAGCCAATAAGCTAATTGGCGTGAAAAAATCTTTGAGCAGAAATTGAAAACGTGTATGTCATTGTTTCTAGTCGTTTTGCTTGAGGCGGATATAGTGCCGAGAACACACACACACACACAAACACATGCACACACAATTATCACCAAGACCAAGGCCCACGGTATTAGTGAAATGTTCAATACTTAAAAGCATAGTATAAAGTGGTATAAATTGAGGCGTCATTGCTCAGATATAAAAGATCTCTCCAGAAAACCATAGGGTAGTAAAGGATTACTAATGCCGCTAAGAAATATTAATGAGTTTTATGACGTTTCTGTGCTTCCATTTTATGTAGTGATCATTTCTGTAATTACCGTAGTAGTACCTATACAATAACTACTTACAGAAAACGTATCGCATTCCTATATTGTTCAAAAGACTGCTAATAAGTATTTCATAGTCTACCATTACAATGGAGTTTTATCGCAGTTGCTCGATCGAAATACAAGTAATAGGCTACGTGGCCGTAATGCATGCTAATTCCCATTGTTCGATGCCGCTAGATTATAAATCAGCTTTGATATGACTTCTTAATGACTATTTTAAATTTCTTACATTGTGTAGATATAAAGAAATTTGTTTAAAAAATAAGGCTCGACTATGCTCGACATATTAATGCATAAACAAACAAACTGAACAAACAAACTGAACAGACAAACTGAACTACATTCATTTATATTACGAGTATAAGATTCAAAACATAAATCTTTACTACTTTATACATTGCTTGGGGCTTGTTATTACAAGCATATTTGCTTAAGAATAGGTATGTTTTTTGGCTAATAAATATTTATTGCACTTTTTGTTTAAAGAAATATTTTTTTTAATTTAGTGACAATTACCCTGTTAATTGAATAATAATAATACCTATTGTAGGCTAGATTATAGTTACAGTACATAAGGTCCACTGCGCAAAAACATTGAAGTTCTCGTAAAATACGAGTGGCAATTCATGCCACAACGCAAGTTGCAATTAGGCTCTTGCATGCAACCAATCATGTTATGTAAATAAAAATTAATATATTATTATGATTACCTTAGCATTCTCTTATAAAAATAAACACTACGCTGCGAGACACGACTAGATGAACGAAATTGATTCTCATTTCTATGATGAAAATGCAATTTATCTATGTAAATGCGCTGCACACAGTCCGCCTCGCCCCTATACTAAAAATATATTGATCGTCATATCCTGTTACTGTCAGAGCTTAAAGTATACAAACAAATAAATATTGTTGAGAAATGGGAAACATATTTTCTTTTCGTTTTCCTCAAACTTGGAAGAAATATGCCGGTATCATCAATATAAAAGTGTGTCAACACTATGTATGAATATTTTGGATATATCTTTATTAAATCCAATTTGGTATCAAGTTTGAAAATAACATCTAATTTAAAACAGATGTTTGTTAAAATGTGGTGCTTACTCTATTATACTTTTTGTTACGTTATTCTGTCTAACCTCAAACGCAATATTTCCCTCCATATTTCTTTCATTCATTTTAATTGTTTAGCTAACATTCTAATCCCTTTTCCATCATCCGTCCTCACTGAAGTCACTTTCTCATTATACTAGATATATTAATGTCCCTTAATTTATAGATTTCATAAGTTAAGTATAGAATTATGGGTAAGCTTTGCTCGCCATGGCTTGCCGTGTCACTTAAGGTAAGTTACTATCAATAATATGCAATCGTATCCAAAGAACATGAGGTGTATATGATGGTACAAAATAGCAGACGATCGAGTCTCATAACTCCTAACCTAAAGACCTTGATCAATCTAGCCTCAATTCGGGTGCCAACATTGTAATGTAATATTATTTATTAGAATATAAATCACGTGATTACCATAATCTTGTTCAGATATTAAGTCGAATGAGTTTTTATATTTTTTGCCTACTATTATTTTAAAGGTCAATGGCACAATGTACCCATTATATAGATTGCATAAGAAAAGATTGTCGCGTGTACAGATGCTGTATAGGTACACACATATGTATTATTTCGTATGTGTAAGTAACAATAATATAAAGATGAAGTGTACTGGACCGATTTGAAAAATTCTTTTAGTGTGAGTTAGTCCATTTATCTAGGAAGGCTATTAAGCGTTACGTTGAGATTCTTAACGCGGGTGAATCCGGGCGGCATAGCTAGTTGTTAATACATGTATTATGATTTTCATTAATAGGTATAGGTAGCTTTACAAGCTTGACCAAGCTTTACCGGATGAACTTTACAAGCTTTACCAGGTAAAGCTTGTAAAGTTCGTGCGAACTGCACCAGTTCTATTTTTTGAAAATCGAAAATCAAGCCGAAAATCTGAATTCAATGAAATTTTAGGCTTCAGTATTATAAATTAAGCTTCATAGCTCACATCCTTCATCTGGCTATGTCTTTGCTTTGAAGATAAGCATGTGTGTACATTGCGATATAACCAGCCTCCGGTTAGACCAAACATTCATTAGTGAAATGTTTGTACCTATTCCAATGTAGGCTATAGTCCTTTGTTAGCTAATACATAATCTACTCTTTGACTTGATGTCAGATTTCGAGGTCGTTTAAGATGTACTTATTCAAACATATTGTATATGGCTCCTTAGAACAAAGAAAGCTATGGAGATTAAGGTCAAATGTTACATACGTGTATGTCTTAAGACGAATTATTTTGGCTCGACAGACGATGTTCCCTGTTTTGTTAAATACTACGCAGTCAATTAAAGTTACAATATTTGGAGTGTTCCAATGATTGAATCACTTAACATAAGGTGGCCTGCACGCTCATTTGCTATTCATTTAAGGTAAAAATAAAATTTCAATTTGTAATTAATATGCTGGAACAAAAACGTTCATGGATGTCACATCTGTAATCTCAAACACAAACATATAAACGCACACGCGCTTATACTTACACAAACACACACACAGTATTATGAAAGTTATTATGAAAATATGAATCAAAGCACTTCGTCCTTTATTACAATAAAATTAATTATAACAGAACCATTTAAATATTATTTTTTTATTTATATAAACTGTTATCTACTTATTCTTCTGAAACACAGTAAATTACTAAACTAGTCTACAGTTTTCAGAGCTTACACCGGTAAAATCGTAAATTATTGTGTCTCATTCGAAATCTACACTAACGAAGCCGTGAGCCTAATACTAGTTCTCTATAAACAGCCTTCGTTTTTATAAGTTTCGCTTTACTAAGCAGGTAAGTAATCTCCGAAAAAGCCGCATTAGCCTCCTGAAGCCTTACGTAAGACTCGCCACATAATCGTCACTGCACCGTACAAGATGCTAATACTTAAATAAACTTGTTTATGAGTTGTACAGGACAGAAGCCTTTCAGTATTTGTAGTTAGTAAGTAGTTGTAGGTAATTTGTAGTTCTTAGTACTTTAAATGAAATCAAACCAAAAATTTTTATTCATCACGTTTGTTTGAACGCCTAATCGGAACTACAAGTCGGATTTGAAAAACTGTTTTTGTGTCTGATAGCTACATTAATGAGGAAGGTTATAGGCTATCAAG
>DWQK01004150.1:0-10741 GCA_018231225.1 Noctuana stator
TACCACAGGAAATCCTAGTATGGGATCTACATTAAACATTATTTACCTATACTAGAACTATATTTTATCTGTAATGTAAAATAAATTTAAAAAAATCAAGGTTTTTTTATCTTTATGAGTTGCAAACGAGCATGTAAGCTACGATGTTAAGTAACCCATAGACACCCACGATCCAACATACACATCGGTCCAACATCGAATAGAAAAGGCGTTGCTACTCATGAGGATTCAAGCATTTATTCTCCCCAATCGAAACACATATTAAGTACTTGCCACAAGACTTGTGGCAAGTTATGAGGGCGTCGGTGGGACATCCCCAGACAAACTTTATAAGTTAGGTACAATGGAGTATAGACTTAAGATTGCATTACGATATTTTTCTTTTTTTCCGACTTCAAAAACGAGAATTTTATATGTTCGGCTGCATTTATTTTTCTAATGTATGTCCATCGATATCTCCGTCGATGGTGAACCAATTTTGATGATTATTTTTTTACGAAAGGGTTCGTTTCTTTTGTACCAGTGTAGATATTCTAAACATTCAAGAATTAGCTGACTTACCACCATATAAATGCCAAAAGTGTTTGTAGGCGCTGGTTCCAACTTCATTATTTGCGGGTAGACTTTCGTCCGCCAAACCTGGATACAGATTGCTTCGTAAACCAAGACGGGGAGCTGTAATAAATAAATACATCGAACACTTGGCTGTGATGTTACCTGGTTGAAAGCGCTTTTTTTTAATAAATTTTAATAAAAATCCTTTACCTTTCCGCAAGAAATAAGCGTTTCCTTAGTCAGTTCCTCTTGCATTGATGAAGCCTCCAAAACGGCTTGTTGGTTCAATTTCTGCAAACGTATATGCCAGTCGACCCATCTGAAGAAAAAAAAATTTATTACACACACAATAGTACCTATAAGTACATTGTATAAGTACATTGTATACAAATTAATATTATGTATGTCTTCAACCCTTTTTATATCCCACTGCTGAGCACGGGTCTCTCCCTACAACCGGGAAGGCCTGGAGCGTACTCCATCACGCTGCTCCAATGGTAAAATTTTTATACTTAAGTTTTATATATATTTGTCGCATTATTTAGCCAAAACTTATTGAATTTGTATATAAAAATAACAACAAAAATTGAACTCACGCTTGATTTCCAATGCTTTCAATACGTGAAGGCTGCATACTTTCAACGAAAATGTCTAATTCGCCTGCATTTAGAGCACTAAGTTGAGGATCTTTGTCAACCATTTTTACTTTAATTAAATAGTTTTAGTAAGAAGTATTAGATATACTTTATAAAGCTTTTTTTGGGGATTTTGGGAAACAGCAATTTTATGTTGTGAAACAATTTTATATCAATATTGATTTAAATTTCCGCGGTACCATAGAAACGGATATCGTCTATGGTATCATTATGGTTATGATACCTACCTATAGAGTTTCAACACATCTCCATTGTCTATACACTGCGGCTATGACATACATAGACAGTAGAATGCAGATGCTATTCTCCGTATACGTTGAAATGGTAGGTACTATGACAGATTCATTATTAGATTAGTATTGCTATTTCAAAAAATAAATATGGCCGCCATCACCGGAAGTCAAGAAGCTTAACAGAAGTCTATCAAGTCTATGATATTTGACGTTCTTTTTATAATTTGACACACGTGCCGCGTGGAGTTTTGCCCCGCAGGTGGTTAAATATTTTATAAATTATAGTAGAATTAGTGTAAATATGATCAAATTGAAACCTAAATTCTAATTGTAGTGCTAGCTTACATCAGTGGGTTTTGTGAAAGTGCAGGTTAAGTGGTCCATGGTGATTGAGGAAATGCCGCTTCCATCTCGTTTTTCCATGATTATCTTTTCACTTTCTTAAACATATAGTTTTCGTATTGTTTCTAAATGAAATATTAATTAGTTTCCCTTGTTTCTGTATTTTACTAATGCTAGTTGTAACATAACCTAGTCATGTCAAAATGCATGTGAATGAACATTATTTACATATAGTGTATTTTAACTATTTGCAGGTTGTTTTAAAAATGTTCTATAATCACTCGCTTTATTACATTTTAAAACCAAAAGAAAATATTAACATAAGCAAGAGTAATTTCCTCCTTTGTTTTCATCACATTTATAACTGTTCATAACCTAAAAAATACATCAAGTGCCTACTTCTATGCTTAAATTTAATATATTACACTAATTTAATGTCATTTTCTAAGTATGTTAGAAGGTTTAAATGTATTGCAAAAGTCTGTTTTCTTAGCTAGTTAAGTTTGTTTTCTTAGCCTTACTATTGATTAGTACATATAAGTACATATAACCAAATACCTATAACCATTTCCGTTAAATTTCTAGGAACTAGGTAAAGGCACAAAAACTATGTAAAGCTTCATAACAAAACACGATTCTGTTGTTGACTATATTTTTACTAAAAAAATACAGTTACATTATTTCCTTGTATCCATAAAATCCTTTTACCAGGTTGAACATTTAATTATAATTAGCTTAAGCTGTTAGCATTTCAGTTTTCCTTTACAAAATCTCAAATGGTGATACAGATTTATCGGACACAAGTGCTAACTGTCAAATTAGTTTGAGAAACGCAGAGTTTAGATATGATTCAACTTTCATAGTGACTGAGTAGGTATTCATTTCTATTTTGACATTCAGTTATTTTACTTGCTTTACAGCACAATGGTGGCAGTCACTGAAAAAAAGGCTCCGGCCGAGAAGAAGGTAGTGAAGGGTAAGGAAGACAGCAAGAAGCTGCCAGCAGTTCCTGAATCAGTCCTTAAGCACCGCAAACGACGAGATGCCCTCCGCGCTCGCCGTGTGCAGGTTTGTATCTAACATTGTAAACACAGTAAAATTGTAAATTGGGAAATCTTTTTACAGTAATTTCAATGTAATATGTTCATCTAGTCTATCGTTCCAAGTCAATCCTATCAAGTGATTAATATGTATATTCTCACATAAAGTCAAAATTATTTAATTAATCAAGTAAAGTAAGTAGGTAGTTCATAATATAGTGTTTCCGGCCATTGTTTCTTAGTTCTTTCCATTAAAATGTCTGTATTCATGTACAAATGATGATCACCAATTCAAAAGGCATAGTTCATCTGAAAATCAATGCTGTTACATTTACAACTGAATAATTTATGCTTGACAAAAATTGTTCTTAACGTGTAACAGCTGTTTTATGAGCTATGTTGTAACCAGGTCACGATCAAAAGGCGTTCAGCTGCTGTCAAGAAGCGTAAGGAAATCTTCAAGAGAGCCGAACAGTACGTCAAGGAATACCGCATCAGGGAGCGTGATGAGATTAGGCTAGCCAGACAGGTATGCTTTTATTTGAGGTATTTTCTTTTTATTTATTTATTTTTCTCTCTTGTTCAACTCTCTGAAATCGCACATTTGATAAGACCCTTAATCGCATTTAGAAAATAAAATATGGTGTGTTCTAAATTCGGTTGTTTTTGTAGTTTAAGATTCAAAAACCTTCTTTTTTTGAAAGTTGAAACGGTCCACAATACACACTATTTACCTTACTTTAATATTTCTCATTTACAATATTTCAGGCACGCAACAGAGGCAACTACTACGTGCCCGGCGAAGCTAAACTCGCATTCGTCATCCGTATTCGTGGTATTAACCAAGTTTCGCCTAAGGTATGTCGTGATTTTTATCTTTGTTATAGCAGTTACTTGACTGTATTGTGTAATACTTTGCGAAACTAAGACAAACATTACTCCAAGCCATCCATTACCGATGTCAGATGGACTCATTTGAGGTTGGGTTACAATCATGTCCATGGGTTGTCACAGTGACCACTTAATGTCATCTCATTACTCACAAAAAGTTAAAATTAGGTGCAATAAGTGCATCCAAGGGTATTTCATCTCCTTTAAGGTACATGATAACCTAATGGTTCTGCCTTCCATCCACCATCGCCATGCCATCTACCGCAGCATTGCTGTTTGAAGTGCAATACCTACTTCAACTTACTCTAATCTTCAGCTAATGATACCTACTAATTTTATTACCAGGTACGCAAAGTCCTCCAGTTATTCAGGCTGCGTCAAATCAACAATGGCGTGTTCGTGCGTCTCAACAAGGCCACAGTCAACATGCTCCGTATCGCCGAGCCCTACATCACTTGGGGATATCCTAACTTGAAGAGTGTGCGCGAGGTGCGTATGAATTGTGTTAATTTTAAACTATAGTGTGCATTTGAACTTTTGACAAATGCCTTGTCACAGCCTAAGGTATGTGAGCAGTTAAACATGGTGTTGCTTTATACTTCTCATATACTGGCGCATGATCTAGCACCTATTGCGCATATAATATGCTCAAGTTTTTGTTATTTATCTTTTATATAATATTAAGATGAAGTTACAAAAGGAAGCCTACTTTAGCTTTGTGGACAACTTTTGTACCTTGAAGGCTGGAAAGATATTGTTCTTTAGAAAGATATACTATTATGTTTAAAACCTGATACAGCTATTTGTATAAGAACAAAAAATTGCCCTGTTCCTATTACAATAATGTTTATGATAGACATGATCGGTTCATATTAAAACTGTTACAGCTGATCTACAAGCGTGGTTTCGCGAAAGTCAAGGGCCAGCGCATGCCCATCACCTCCAACACAGTAATCGAGGCGAAACTTGGAAAGAGCAACATCATCTGCGTTGAGGACCTCATTCACGAGGTTTTCACAGTCGGAGAGAAGTTCAAAGTAAGTTATTAGGTTCTGCTAACATTAAGCTTTACTTGCAATACCTAGAATACTTTATTTTTTACTTGCTGGTTTTACCCGCGTAAAGAATTGCAACATAACGCTGAGGTATAGCCTTCCTCAATAAATGGACTATCTTGCACTGAAAGAATTTTTCAAATCAGTCCTGTAGTCCCTAATATTAGTGCGTTCAAACAAACAAAATCTTCAATTTTATATTATTAGTATAGATAAGTGTCACCAAAAACAGGTTTTAGAAAAGCAGATTATCTCCTGACGCCTAGTGGCATTCTCTGCCAATTAACAGATGACAGACATTTAACCTCAAATAGGAAAGAGGTCCTATATTTGAGATGAGATACGTGTCCCGCAGTAAGACTGTAATAGGTTTTTAATTAATTTCTTCATGCAGATGAAGGCTTGTTTAATCATGAATACTATTTTGTTCTCAGTACGCCAGCAATTTCCTGTGGCCATTCAAGTTGAACAATCCCACTGGAGGTTGGCGCAAGAAGACTATTCACTACGTCGACGGCGGTGACTTCGGCAACCGTGAGGACAAAATTAACGAACTCCTCAGAAGAATGGTCTAAATAAATATAGATTTTAATACTAATTCGTTGTTTTTTTACATTTTAGCTCCGAAAGATAAATAGTGGCGACTATACGAATTGATATAATACAGTTATAGATAACTTTATCTGACCATTGCTAACTTACTAAAAAGTAAAGGACAGAAAATGAGATAAACTGCATAATGGGATCGCTGTTTAGTTAACATGAGTAAAAGCGAGTGCATTGTTTTTTGACGTGTGGCTTTAAGCCCATAGCCCCTCAAGTGTTTCAAGGTTATTAATAAAATACAATATAGATAAAAAAAAGTATATGACTTATTTAAAATAGTAAATCTTTGGATTTTATAACAATGTAAAATTTTTATGTTGACTATAACAATAATTTCTTAACGTAATTCAATAATTTCGTAATCAAATTGGTAAAGAACCGAAAACTAAACTTTGGAAGTCAGAAAAAATCCTTACTAATTCTTGATTTGAGGTACTGTTCAATTGTATACGTCTCTTCAAATTCTGAAATAAAAAATATAAGTTTATAGATCATAGTCAAAAACTGTAGCATTTATGTCCAGTTGCAACAAGCTGCATTAAATTTAAGGTATCCATGAAAATTTTGCTATTCTTATCTTGTTTAAAATCTGTAGACAGACACAGAGAAATTTAATACTTATGAAGATATCTTCATTTTAAAGATTATTGCAACTTTGCATTAATCTAGCTTATATATAGCATGTATGGTTCATCCAAATATGATAAAAGTTAGGCCATAGTCACTGCAAGTGCAGGATGGTGAACTTAACATGTCTGTGAACTTTATGGAGAATTATTAGGCTTGCAGGCTTTGTCACGATATTTTCTTACATTACAGCTTTACATTTTATTGCATAAAAAGAGACATTAAGTCATTGGTGCAAATGCTGCTGGGATTTGAACCCTGCCCTCTTAATTAAGAGGCCTAATTCTGAACCACTGTGCTATCGCCTCTTGTGCATAGCATGTTTAAACATTTTTAAATAAATATACATGCAAAAGCTGAAATAAAAACAATATATTGTACCTCAATATCTGTATATAACTTCAGATTAACAAATTCCTTTCCAGGTTTGCAATCTTTATAAGCAGTTAGAATTATTTGTGCGAGCAAATTTCTTAAATCTAATGCAATGTTGACTTCTGAACACGAAATATTTAATATCAGTGCATCTTTATCCCTAATCAGAATAACTTTTTCATCACCCACATACAATTCTGCCCTGTTGTTATAAGATAATGACAACATAGATAACTTTTTCATACAGTTTTGTAAGACATCTGCCTTCTTAGAATCTAAATAATCTTTATAATATACTTTGTTACTTAGAACTTTCTCATAGTCATGAGGCAGCTTTAAATGGAGAATAATTTGATTTTTTTCGTTGAATGCATTACTGAATTGATAAAGTGGATTATAAAGGTGTTCCGCTCTTTTGTTTATCATAGTTTCTAGAGAATCTGCATCATTTTTCAAACAATTGCAGTTAGTGAACGATGGTGTCCTTATAAAGTGTAGGGAGTCTATATCAAGGCATTTATTATATAAAACATTCCATTGTCTCTGGTTTTCGTCCAATTGTCCCGGTATGTTTGTAACTATTTTAACATTGACTTTAACTCTGCTAACATTTTTGAGCAAATTCCTTTTGAGAGAGATGATGAAATTCTTTTTCTTCAATTGCTCTGTTACTTGTATGGTTGTAGTTTTTAAAACTTTGCTTCTAAATATTGTTATATGTACTTTTATATCACCCAAAACGTTTGAAAGAAGTTTGTTCAATTTGTGCTGGACCGTTGATACTGACAGAGTTATGACAAAGTAGTAAGACTGTGTGTCATAGTAATCATTTAGTGCATCAGTTAATGTTAGCTCAGTATTTTCCTGTGCGACATCCATATAATTGTCATATACTTTAGCTGTAACTTTGATGATATTATCCATTATATCCTGTCTCTTAGATAATGATATGGCAGTCAAATATTCACTTTCTTTATTTATCTTTTTAATTTGTTCCTTATTTTTCTGGATAGTTTCCATTATTTTTTGTAAATATTGCGAGTTTGTGACAATACCTACTTCACAACTGGTATCACTATCAGTTGAGTTTACATAGGAGCTTGAGTTATCAACAATTAATGTGTATACTAAGTTTGAAAATGTTATACAAATTATCTTTTTATCTATAGCACAAAAATCTCTGACATTCTTCACAAAAAACTGTTGGATTGAGTTATCGGTGTCTGATAATAAATTTTCAGATTTCCACATGGTGAGTCCATCAGTATATATATAAGTATGTCCAATGACCATGAATTTATATAGAGGAGTATTCAAATGATATACGTCAGGTTTATTGTTAAGATTTGCTAATCTAACTTTCATAATTTGCCCACCCGCTATACCGACTAAGACAAGTATTTCATTTGTGATAGTAATTTTTATGTCCGCAATATCTGACCTGCTTGTGAAAAGTTTGACGAGTTTAATATTTTCATTCTGCACTTTGTTTATCATGTTACTAATCAAACAAGCATATATATTAATTTTGTCGAGAGTGAAAACAATTAGTGTATGTCTTAAGTCACATTTAGTAACATCAAATATATCTTTGATCTGAACTAAATGTTTTGGCTCCACAGTAGCACTGACCATGATATTTTTCTCTCGTACCCTATCCGGTATTTCATCAGGAAAGTCAAGCTCAAATTTGTTTAGATCATCAAATATCAGGTTGAAGTCATTGACTAACAGTTTTAATTTGTTTTCCATAAACTGCAAACTTGCTACATACTGTGTGTTTATTTTTTCACATGCTATAATATTGTTTTCTGTGCATATTGAAAAGGTTTTGCTCAATACTTCTGGTGACTGGTTATTGATTTTGTTTATGTTCATGTTCCCGGAGCAGTCCAGGCACAGTAAATAGTTCTGATGAATTAAAACCTTCTCAGTTACAAAATCTAACATGACTATACTCGGTTCGTTCTTGAAATTACCTTTGTTATAAATTAATATTTGATATTTTGACCACAAAACGATCGTTGAGCTCGCGCTATCACTAACTATTTTTAGATTTCCGTGTATTTGCTGCGGTAAAGTATAACATGAACTCCTAATATTTTCTGCCATAATAAGGCCAGATGTACTTTAATCACTTCCTTATTTCAGTTTTGTAATATAATTTTACACTCATAATTGTTACCACCTCAAATAAGAGGAAAGAAAATCGGTACAAGATTTACCTATTACCAGACGGAACCATTTGCATGGTATTCGCAATAATTCGTATTTTATTTTGCCTTTGATTAATAATTTGCGTTGTTTTAGGCGGCAAAGTGAAATAAAGTGACGGCTGACGGACATTGACAATATCAGCAATATTGACATTTGACAATATTATCAAATCGATGTCAAAATTGCTAGTTAAAGCTATCAATGTTTTTAAAGCTGTGGATACATACTAAAGTGTGGATATTATAATAATATGACATTCTATCGAAGTCATTTTAAGTAGTCTGTGCTGTGGATACATAACATACTAATACGTGTATACTGTGTTTTATTTTAGTATAGTATAGGAGGAAGCTAGCTGCCGTATCCAGTAACCAGTAACTTTCTTCCTTGTTTTAATATTTTCCATTCTATCTCAGTCGCACGATCAAAGTATGTAAAAACGGGATTTCTCAATGAGGATTAATATATTGGTAATACCATTTTTCCGTGCTGTCATTAATTCAAAGACAAAGATATTGAATATTAAGGGTACCTACACATTAATAGTGATCTGTGTTAATCGATAGGATAAAAAGCAAGAAAGAAAAATATAAGAAAGTTAATTCATTTATTTCTATTTTAAAATTGTTTTTATAACATACATTATTTACAAATGTAGACAAATAATAATATTTAATTCGGATGTTGGATTCCAACGAAAAACTTGCATGGGTAGGTACAATAAATAATTTATTTTTAGGAATGATATAGGTATAGTAGTAGGCAAAAATTTATATTTTACTGTTATCGCGAATTAACATTTAACAAATCTTATTAGAAAACGAGTAAAATAATTCTGTGTAAGTAAATTAAACTTGCCTTATAAAATTACTAGGACAATTTTGTTTTAAATTCAAATATAATCACAATGTTTTTGTGAATGTTATCTTTATCGTGGATGCTGAGACGGTAAATATTACAAATAAAATAGTTTGATTTTATTTTATTTTGGAGTTGGTAAGTTCTTCTTTCATCTATGAAACCCGGAATTTGGTTCATAGTATTTTAGTAGCGCGCATAGCCCCGCTGATATTGTAGATCGTAAGCAATCTCATAGTTTGAGCAATGATTACGGTCGGTACATCGGTACATCCGAGGATGGGTACAACTGGCAAATTTCATGTGCAGTTCCGTGTATCGTAGGGCATGTTGTCGGTCCCGCTTTGTTAAACCTGGGCGGAGGCCCTTTGGGAGGTTTCACAAGTTCCGACACGGGTTGTCCACTGGTCCGTCTCAACACCAATCCGCAATGGATCAGATTGGTGGAATATGCTCCAGGCCTTCCTCGTTTGTGGGCCGTTAAAAAAAAGGTTGCAGGCAGTCTTTTGTAAGTCTTTTTAATCTATTGTCTTAAATAAAAATGTAGTTGCTTCATTCTTTAAAAATTAAAAACTTGATCATACGAAACTCATTTCATACATAAATTAAATATCTATGTACAGACCGCGATAATAATAATATAAATACTTAATTTTTGAGAACTTTTCGTCCCCATTTTACATCTAATTGGCACACTTGACATCAATCACTAGCAAAACTATTCCTATGCGACATTACAAACTAAAGAGGTTTATGTTCATGGCGTTTAGTTGTCAATTACTATAATGTGGAATCTTAACATTCATTGGCTTTGTCGTAAAACATTAAAAAAAACGCTGTCTCTTTCTCTAATAAAAAGTATGTAACAAGTACAAAATTACAAAAAAAGAATGTTCCCTTTTTTAATTTTTTTTTCACTCAAAATGCTATAAGCTTATTATGCAACTAAAGCTTTAATAGAACTATAATATGATATGTTTAATTTATTGCCTTAATTTCAGTAAATGCTGTTTTCCTGTTAAATACTTTAATATTATGAACATTGTACATTTAAACGTAAAAGAAACCAATAACTTTTTTGTATTGAACCATACACACAATCTAAAGGTTACTTCATTAATTAAAAAATCAAAACATTTTATTTTTTCTATTATGACTTACTTTCCAGTACAAAATTACAAACCGAACAGATGGTACAGGTAAGAATCCATTTGAACCAATTCATTGTTTTATTCAAGGAGAGCCGTGGCGCAACGGAATGTGTAGGTATATGAAGTTACAATTTG
>DWQK01004151.1:0-10741 GCA_018231225.1 Noctuana stator
CCTTCCTCCAGCGAAGGACACCATTGCCGTCCCCAACAACGGATACGTCATTTTCCGCTTCAGAGCCACTAACCCTGGCTTTTGGCTTCTCCATTGTCACTTCTTATTCCATATCGTGATAGGAATGAACGTAGTACTTCAAGTCGGTACACAGGCTGACCTTCCTCCCGTGCCCCCCAACTTCCCCACGTGTGGGGATCACTTGCCTCCCATAAATTAGAGCCGTTCCTAAAATAATTGCCACTTAACGTACGTGCAAAATTGGTAGCAGTTGATTTAATATGTTGACTAAGTGTAATTTTATGTTTGTTTTGTGTGATGTGTCCGGTAGATTCGAAGTGCTCGACTCTACCACCTGTGTTTATTTTGTATTCGAATGTTTAGTAGAGATTATGATAGTTGTGATGATTTTATTTAATGGTGATACATGTTCTTTGAGCGGATTTCTGTATAAATGCCATATTTGGTGATATCCTCGGTTACGTTTTATATGTCGCCTTAAATGTTTCACTGTTTGAGGCTTCTATAAGTACAACAAAAAATATATTTGTCACCCAAATGTATTTTTGTTTTGTACTATGAATGCGTTTTTTCTGTAACTAACTACTTGCCATTATAGTTTTTCACCAAGGATATTTATTTCGTGTATATATTGAATCTTTTCGTGTTTTAATACCTATTTAGAATTGTAAGATATAATGTTATCTGTTACTAACCCCTTCATTGCATGCGAACCGTCAGAATAAAGGAATTGTAAATAAACTGCAATATTTGTAAATACACGGCACAGAATGATTATGTTTGAGATAATCTGATCCCACGTCTCCAAAAGAACAAGACTGTTTTAAACCGTTTACTTAATGTAGAAAATAGATCCAGATCTTTGTTACCATCCCCAGTTACCACTATACCTAAGGACCTAAGATCCTAATGAATATTTATTTTTTACAAATCTTACCAGTTCATCGCATAAATTCATTGGCAGTTCCTAGTCCATCAATAAAATAATACATTATTATATATTTTTTCAATTATAATAAATTTTATTGTAAACCCGCGTGAACATTATACGAGTTGCTCCGTGCACGCGAGAAGTGTATTTCATTTTATCATAAGAAATTTGTAAATTTTTTATCGATTAATATAATATATTAAAATATTGTTTTATTTCATTTTTCCCTGTATTTTCACAACCACTGCACACTTGAAAAATAAGTAAAGAATCTAACTACTTTACACAACACGATAAAATTTTCACTGTGTACAAATTTAATTTTTGTAGTTAGTAGTGTGAATATTATAATAATTGTGTGCATGAGTAGTATATAAAAGAGTAATTTACAGTAGCTTACTAGAAATGTAATTAAAGGGTTATAATTGTAGTTGGATTTTAGATCGGCAAGGCGCATGGAAGTGTACACGAAACTCTCACAGGTTGTATATTTAAATGTAATTTGCTTGTACATAAATTCTATATAGCTGTATCTATTTTGGTCAAGTGGCCGAATGTCTTATTAATATTTGCAAATATTTCCCACAGATTCTTAACCCACTGGATGCCATATGTGATACAAAGAGGGATGACGCAGTATGTGTCAGCAATTTGAAGTCGGCGAAAGCGATAGACAAGTCCATTCTGCAAGAACGACCAGATGTTAAAATATTCCTCCCATTCAGATTTCACTTTTACAAACCGCAGGACCTTTTTAAGGAAAATACCTACAAGAATTTTCTAGGTGATTACTAATCTATACTACATTACCTTACAGCAACTTTGTGAATAGAAAAAAAAAAACATTTTTTGGCTTTTCTTTCATTTTATGTCCTAATATATAAATTTGTGTTATAAATATCTTTATATACTTCCAGTGGCGCCAGGAGCGGACCATCTTATCAGCTTAGTAGACGAGATTTCCTACTCAGCAGCACCCGCACCCCCTCTCTCACAGATGCACGAATTGAACCCCGACCTTTTCTGCAATGGAGACAACCGCCCAGCAAACTGTGCCGTCGACTGTCGCTGTACACACATGATTGATGTCCCTCTTAACTCAATAGTTGAAATCGTTCTTGTTGATGAAGGTATGTTAAATTATAAATTCTGTTACCTAATTAGGAGCGAGCATAACTTCGTGACTTGCGTTATATTGCACCTTACTGAAATTAAGCAACGTCAAGTGACTCTAAACCTTTGGACATTTGAATACATACAAAACGGGATTCTACTAACTTAAATTAGATTGTATATAACGAAACGGTTAGCTGTGGGCGTGCTTCTAATTTAAGTAATTTATTTTTCAATGTCTGTGTAAACTAATTATCAAAATGTATCGTTAACTATTTCCTTTGCAGTACAATCTCCAAATCTTTCGCATCCTTTCCATCTCCACGGAACGTCCTACAACGTCATTGGTATGGGCAGGTCACCAGACAAGAATATAAAGAAAATTAATCTCAAACACGCTTTAGATCTAGACAGAAAAGGCTTGTTGCATCGACAGTACAACTTTCCACCTTTGAAAGATACGATTGCTGTACCCAACAATGGATATGTTGTCTTACGACTCAAAGCTGACAATCCAGGTAAAATTCCTCCTAATGACTTTCCTTCTGTTCTAAAGATAAAGATGACAATTATACTGTCGTAAAATAAAGCTAGTTAGTCAGTCGTGAAAATAATTCTTGTCCCAAACCGAAAGCACTCTTGATTTAGGTCTGATGTATCGTTTATTTCCCGTGGTCCTTTAAATCGGATCAGACTATCAAAGGTCATATTCGTTTTCAGAAACGTATATTTTGTATTTCTTTCAGGATACTGGCTATTCCATTGTCACTTCATCTACCACATCGTGATCGGGATGAACTTAATACTTCATATAGGGACGCAACGAGATCTACCGCCCGTTCCACCGAACTTCCCAAGATGTGGTCATCATTTACCAGCGATAACGCCGCCGACCCATCCTAGCGTACCTTACACTCACTACTAACTAAATCGATGTTAACGATTAAACAAACAGCCTCTAACTCCAAAAGATAGCGCGAATTATATGATGTTTAAATATTATATGCGTCTCGCGCTGATTTGGACTCGAGACAAGCCTGTCGTCACGAAGGTTCAAATATCTACGTACTTTGATGAATATGAGTGATAATTCAAAGCTAACGCGTACTGCCATATTTTATCATGTTGTTGAAATATGAACAACGTGCGAACGAAATATTTTTAATGTAAATAAATATAAATTAATGGTGCTTCTGAACCAAATGAATTAGCGAATGAACTTAAAGTTTGCGACTAGACGAAACCAAAGTTCTTATTAACCGTTAAACCTACCATATAAATCAATAGCATTCCGGTAATTATACGAAATCCGAAGCCTAATACGGACTTTGCAAATGAACTGATATTAATAAATATACTCCATTCTTTGATTTAATTAATTAGATATGACTTTCGACGTATATATTTTGTTATTTGGTTATTCTTTTTCATTTGTACATAACATTTATTAAGTAAGGAATAATAGGTAATAAACTAGTAATTATTATAGAAAAAAAAACATGTTTACCGTGTACAATCAAACGTAATATTTTCATTCTTATTAATCTTATCTACCACACACATAACTAACAATAGTGATTGACTTTTATGCAAGTGCAAAACACAGTGTGGAGTTTTAGGGAAACCTTTTTATCTATTCACGTAAAAGTACATAATTTTTACATTCATGTACAATGCATTTGAGTACCTAATACGTGTATTACGTAATAATTCTCTGTCTCTATTTACCTCAAGTAACGCGAGTGCCTTGAGGCCGTAATTATGTTACGGTGCTTGATAAGAATTTCAATCACAGACACATTAAATCCAAAATTATGAGCACAACATTTTAGCCTCTCTGTGGATTATTCCTTTTCATCACGATGATGGAGGGACGAGCTTACCAGGAAAGCATTTTAACTTAGGCTTGGCTAGTAGATTTCAAATTGATGGATCTATCATGTTCCTAGATAATGTACGTAACAGCACACAGGAAAAAAATGCTTTTTTTTCGTTTGCAATTGTACCAACATTATGTAAAAAAATTGTCTCTATTTAAAAATTACGCAATATAATTTTAAGGCAGCCTAACTTAACAGCCTTTCTGTGGTACAGCTAAGAAAAACTTGACACAGAGTACTATTTTAGCGCAAAATATGCTTCTGTGGTGGTGTTGCTACACGGGACGAATTAATAACTTTTATTCCCTATAACGCACGATATTATTGTTATTTGTTCTTTAAGTATTTTAAGCTTTATTTTTTCTCGTATTTATAGACATTTTTTATAATGATTTAGTAATATTCTGTTTTATTTGTTTTTTATTTTCAAGATTTTCGTTAATGTCTATTGTATGTTGTGATTTGATTTTTAAAAGTTCCAATTTAAATTAAGTACATAATTAGTTGTTTTTTTTATATCCATCACTTTTTTAATAATATTAATGATTTTTTTTTAAATGTGTCTTTTGAAAAATAAACTTATTCTAAAAGCTTCTGAATCTGATTCGGATATGAATGGAGTTTGTGTAGAGTTTAGTTGATACATATTCGTTGTTTCCTATTTAACATAATTTTAAGTAAGTTCTACACCGTAATACATCGAAAGACGAATACAGCGAATATAGTCATTATGGATTAAACATACCTACTATATAATACTGAGATTTTCATTAATATTCCTCCGTCCTGTCACTCATATACCTCAGACGGTAAACTAATCACTTCCGCGCCTACTATAAAAGCCGACTCTAAACAACGAAGTTGCCAGTTTATTGCATGCGTTTTTCTTTTTTTTTTTTTTTGACGACTCGTGTGGTGTAGTAGGTATAAAGCAGGCTACCATTCGAAGGGTCCAGGGTTCGAATCACAGCGGGGAAGAAGTTTAAAATAATAATATGATGAATTTGGATTTCCGTTCTCCGCCTGGGTGTTTGTGTATTTCGTCTTTGTGAGTATCCAATGCACCCACGATGCAGGGTATCCCAGTGTTGGGCTGTAGGCACCAGTTGCTATTTTTTTCTTATTTCGTACTTAAGAGTTTAATCGTAAGTAACAATTACGTTAAATACATGACCCACTTTAATATTATAATAACCCGTATCTTTTATAAGGTTTAGAGAATGCCATTACCACGCCATGGATTCTCAATTCTAGACCACAATCAATAATAAAAATATTTTTTTTAAATGAAAATGACCTTCAGACGATCTCAATGTATAGATAACGAAACAAAAAATACTTTCAAGGTACCTTACCAACTGTTTATCTATATTTTTCCTGCAAGAAGTGTAAAACGCTAGATTTACATTAAAATTAATAAAGTCCACTGACTGTATTATAAGTAGATCGTGATGAAAGAATATGAAATAAACGTCTTGTTTGCAGCCTGCGATTGTTAGTTTTAATTTTTTTTATTAGAAAAAGTTTTCATAACGATTGATGATTTCTCATATAATTTGGAATCAATCGACGTGTACCTAGACTCTGCTATTTGTTAAAGAAACCAACAAACTTTATATTGGGCATTTCTCTACTATGAAATGCCTTTAGAAAGAAAAAAAATGCACAAGTTTGCTTGCATTAATTAATTAAATGATATTATACAACTTCTAAGAGAAGACCTACAAAGTTATACGCGTTAGATTCATAAAGAGAAGATAATTATAAAAATATGTAAATGTTCTTTATTTTTTATTTATCAAAAATTTGTATTAAGTAGATACTATTTATTTTAATACAAGTTCCAACTGTTTCTCATCTCTGAAAACTAAATTATGCGCATTGATAACGCGAATACCAGGATTATGTATTATATAATAACAAAGTCCTACGAAAATCATGTCAAAACAGTTACCACCATGAACTTCATTGTGAATACAGTGGCGGTTTTCGTAATATATTTAACCGTTGTTTCAGGTAAAATTTATTTCAAGGAATAGGTATTTTTATTTTTTTTAATTTCTAAGGGATTCTTATATGCGCCTATAATTAAAACCTTAAAATGTTACCGCGTGTTTCCGAAAGAAAAATCAATACAAACATTTCCATTTAAATAACATTATTGAAATAAATGTAAATACATTACTAAAAACAGTACTACAGTACAGTAAAATGATTTATCTACAATATATACAAATTTTCATCTAATTATTATTAACTATCTCCAAAAACTTTGTATTGAAGGTGGCATTATTGAAATACCAGAAGCTAAAATTGTGGGTGGTCATGAAGCAAAACCTAATAGCCACCCTTACTTGGTGTCTCTGCAGTTAAGGTTTCTGTGGGTGCGTATGCACATGTGTGGAGGCTCAATCCTGAATGAGAAATGGGTAAGTCATCTTCAACGTTAGAAGTAAAAAAATAACACTTCACGTTGCCATAAACAGTGTCTATTAGACAGTGTCAATTACACTAACACAGACCAGATCAAAAAAATTATTTAAATTGTTGACTCGAATCCAGGAAGGACCTTGAACAAAATATTATAAGTATATGTATATATTATAACACATAATGTATGTACAATACACACATACATATAAATAATATAATATAGGTACCTACATACAAATAAATACTATAGACACATATTGTTGATATTACAATAAACTTTTGTTGTTTGTAACTGTTTCTTTAAGTCACTATGTTTTGTATTACCTACTGACTACTGTAAAAATAAAATTTAAGTTTAGTGATATATCTGTACCCGCTCATAAACTATCCCTCGAAACTGTACGAGTATGCAATAAGAGTCAAATTAAGTAAAATCTAGTGTAAAACATTTTCGTTTTACGTTCTAGAACTTGTTGTAGATTCTGACGGCAGCGCACTGTGTGCAAGAATCCTTCTTAGTCAGATGGTTACCGATGGACGCAGTCGCTGGGGCACATGACGTGGACAATTTCGGACGAGAAACACAAATTGTTACAGTTACGAAAAAAGTTCAACATCCACAATATAAAGGGTACCTACACTAAATATTAATAAACTTAAAAAAAATATAAATAGACTTTCCGATTACAGGAATTGATTTATTACACGATTTAAACAATGATCAAAATTATCTTTATCTTCAGTTTATTTGTGGCAAATATAAACTTAATAATTTGGTTTCATCTGATTTTTCTTTAGAGGCATTGGTCCATATGATATTGCAGTGCTTCGAACGAGGACACCATTTATCTTTACAAAGGAAATTCAACCGATCAGCTTGCCTCATGACTTAAAAATCGATAGTAATACCCTATCATTGCCCGGCTGGGGAGCTTTGAGAACTACTGTATTCATTCCGGATTTACCGAGCAGATTGCAGGAAGTAACAGTTAACTTTATTTCTTATGAAGGTAAGAATGTTTAAAAATAATTTATTTAAATTTTAGAGTGCAGGAAGCTCTGCTGCTCAAAAAAGTGCCGCACACATTTTTTAAGTGAAGCAAATTAAATTATTGTTTAAAAGATACGATTGAATTATTGTTTCAAAGATATGAGATACACACACTCTTGTACATGTAATATTTGTTTCTTTAATATTACAGAATGTTACAAAGCTATTGACGATATTAAAACTGACGATGAGAAGAATCCGTTAGACAAAGATGCCAACATTTGCACAGGCCCCCTAAGTGGTGGCGTAGCTGCCTGCAATGGTGATTCTGGTGGACCTTTAGTGCAGTTTCCTACGAATAATGGCTCAGACATTGAAAACGATCCTGTTAAAGAAGATTATGATTACAACTATAATGAAAACGATTATAATGAAGTAGATAATGATGGAAAGCCTAGACCAGTAATACTTGGCATAGTATCTTGGGGAATATCGCCTTGTGGTGAAAAAGGCGCTCCCACTGTTTATACTAAAGTGTCTCGCTACATCGATTTCATTAATAAACAAATTAAGAACAGATATTAAAGAAAGTAACATAGTTTCATTTATAAAACAAATTTAATAAATAACAAGTTTATAGATATATTTACATTTATATCACGAGGCCTTAAAAGTATATAACTTTAAATTAAGACTACTTTCACCCTTTTACGATTCTTACAATTTTATTGTTAAAAGCATTTGTACTCAATCGACTCATTTACATTTCAAACATACACAATTTTTATGAAATTTCCATAACATTCACACATCGCAGACCTTACGAGTATAAAGGAAAGAAATACATATTCTCTTTATGAGTATTAAAATCATTAAACAACTTAATGAAATATTTTTTCTCACTATTTACTCTTTTCAGTCAGTATTCCAGCCAAATTTTTCTTTTACCTTGTTATACGAAGTCGCTATATTATATTTTACCGCCCTGCTGCGGAAACACATTAATTCAGTAGGATGATCTTATACGTTCTCTACATCATCAATATTTGAAAAATCAGTATATCTAAGATCATTATTCTTTAAAACCATTTAGTCTTTTCTCCTTAGAATATTCACAATATCTTGATTTATCATAAATATCACAATCATTTAATTCAATAGCACATCCGGAGGTCTGTAATTTCCACATTTTGGCAGTGTATCGAGCACCAATTTGGGTATAACTATAGGAACTTCTATTACAATTGCAACTGGTAATGAGGCGAATGCACATGATCTGCACTCCAGCATCCATGTTCCACCGCGATCAGGCTTAATTCGTATAATTGTGAATCCTTTGTTAGGAACGGTAAACGTATCTTTCAATGGAGGATTCGCCTCATTCCTGGAGTAAGAGAAATTTAATAAGCAATTTTCTTTCAACTTTGTGGGATTACTTTTATCAATGAATTTTAAAATATTGTCAATCACTGTGTCAATCCTTGAAGTAGGTATTTAGAACATAATTTACTTACCTTACAATTTTTTGATTTTTATGTAAGTTATAAAAATCATCTCTTGATATAGGAAGGTTCTCAGGATTATGCCAAGTAGTGAGAATTTCCGCACTGTAACCATGTATGTGGAATGTATACGAGTTATTGCTGCCAAAACCTGTAATTTTAAATACGAAAGATTTAAAATATGGTGAAATTGATAAATTAAAGGCCTCTATATAGTAGGAAATACAATTGATTAAAAAAAAATTAAAACATTAAAGCTCTCGTCTTTATCTTTATATTATTCTCTATTTCTCAAATAAATAAAAAAGGATATCTACTGCACATCTCCGAGTATAAACTGTTTCCAAAGATTTCTTCTTTTATTAATTCCTTTTTCTAATGTATTGCTAAACTTTTATATTTCTATTTATGGTTTCTGTTTTAATATTTACAGTAGGTATAGATCCTATACCTATTCTATCTACACTGACCCCCCTTTCACCATTACTTAGTTTCTGTAAAAATTTAAAGTAAGACATATTATATGATAATATTACCTTCATTTACTAAAGCCAGCTCATACACTCCCTTTTCTTCTACTTTTAACACTTGTACACATTGGGTCTGTTTATTATTCTTCTCTTCACCTACATTGCATACAGCATCAGGGATAACGTGCTTAGATTTCAGTAGCATTGGTGTGCTTGGGTAAAGGAAGTTCTTCTTATTTATCTGTACTACACTGTTACTGGCAGCTGAAAATATAGTTTTTATCATGAAATAGAATTAACGTGAATATGCAAAAACAATTGCTCTCGCGAGTTTAGGAACAACTGCCGTTTTTCTTTGCTATGTGGTTGGATAAAGTAAAATTCTATTAATATTTTTGTCTATGCATCATTGTCTATAACAGTATTTTGATGCAATTCACAATTTTTTGGTAGATCGATTAATATTTCATTTCACATACCGGTTTTTTAAATTTTAATTCAAGTGACATGCGGATATTCTATCTTGTAGTTAGCAAAACGAATAAAATAAATTTAAAACTATTTACATAATTCAGCAGGATAGAAAGGTTTATTTGGTATAACGTCACTTAGATACCGATAGTCGTTATCACTGTCGTTAAACTGCACTGTATTACGATCTATTCCTAAATAAACAGATTTCACATCTTCCACTGGATTCGGAGAATCTTGTAGACGTTGTAATTTCTGTCCAAAAACTATAGAGTCTTTATCAGGTTTTTCTTCACTTGTAATTTTATTCTGTAATAAAATAAAAAATATTTTTACTACAGTGATATAAAGAACAGCTAGGCACAATGTACAGTGTCAACGGTGCGGTGTGTGTGTGTGTGTATTGTATTTTATAATACTAACTAACATTTTCCCGCGACTTCGTCCGCGTGAATTTCATAATAAATGTCAATTTAAGTTTGCCCCCTTTTCACCCTTACACCTTAGGGGAATTTCTGTAAATCCTTCCTTAGTACTCACTTACATCATAAAATGAACCCCTGTGCCAAACTTCAAGTTTCTAGTTACAGTAGTTTCGGCTGTGCGTTGATATATAAGATTTTATATAATATATAGATCAGTGGTTAGCTTATATGACCAGCCTGTATTATTTTACCTTGTCCTAATAAAACTTACAGGTTCTAGTAGCATAGCAGTATAATTAAATCCAGAATATAGTAACATTGCCCTCGCTGACAATCCATCACACCAACCCTGGCCACGGACCCTAATCCAATAACCGCTGGGCTCTTGATCAGCACGTACGACCACATCCATACGTTCTCCTGTAAATAATATACGGTATCTCATATGAGCAAATTGTTCACAGTTTTTCTGTAGTGTATTTAGTATCATTGCACCCGTGCAAA
>DWQK01004152.1:0-10738 GCA_018231225.1 Noctuana stator
TTGGGGGCCAGGGGGTCGGGGGAGGGGCGCGAATTAGTTTGAATCGTCGATATAATTCGATAACCAACGCTTATTGCGCAAATGGTTGGCTCGCGATATATTTTCTAGCTGTTTTTTCATCATCTCGACGGCAATTTAATTTTAGCCTTCGAGTCTCAGAATTATGTTAGAGAATTTTTCAGATTAAATTTAGGATGCAGACGTTCGACGATTTGATTTATGTAGTTGACTCAAGCAATTTGAATTAAGAAAATGGAGATATCAAATATAAGAAAATCTTCAATCAGATGATTATATCCCTAGATCGAAGATTTATTTACGCACGTGACCACCGCCTGATTAAACGTAGATAACATGTGTTTTAATAGCTTTAATTAGTTCTACAAGCATCAATTTCTGCTTCATGTTCACCCGAATTTTTATAAGACTTTTTAGGTTGAATGTTTTATTATGAATGGAACGGAAAAATAATGTATTAACTTCATTCCCCATTTTGGAATAATTCTAATAATCCATTCCAATCGTCTTAATTCGCATGTAAACTTAATAGGTTTTGTATTATAGTGTAGACTATATAAATAGGTATATACTACTTTTAAGTATCATTCACTCATTAGCAGAGCTCGGTACCGAAACTCAGCACAAGTTTTCTTAGCTCTTTAGGCACCTATTTGAAAGACACGAGGATGAAATGTAAACGGTTACGCCTCTTCATTACGTTCCTTCGTTCTTGTCATAAAAACTAAAATATATTAAAAATTAATCTTGATTTCTTTTATTTTTTATGAACTTTGAATAAAACATCAATGCAGTGCGATGGAGTAAGTGAGAGTAAGGATCGGAATATTCTTATCCTAATTATGATCTAATCCTAACCCAAGACATGGAAAAGATTTTATGACAGCTTCATTTTATTTTTTAAATTTTTAATATCTTTTACATAATTTTAATAAATTTCATATAGGTACATTTCATTAAAATTTGAATAGGTACCTAACTACATACTGTGTTTGTGAACGATTTCATATTCCGTTATTTTGTTATAAGCCCTAGTTAGGTTGGTAAAATAATCATGATTTAATTTTCAATGTAAAATCAATAAAAATATTTTCCCGTATGTTTTCAAGGAGCAACTTTACGGTATCGCGTCCTGTCTCTGCCAAGGATCTCTTCCACTTGCGTCTAACCAAAACATAATATTATTTTTTTTGTATGTAATATGAACTTTACATAGAATTTTTTTACCGACTTCGACGATTCTTTTTTTGTTTGAAAGCTCGTGCCCTCCGTGTCGTCCCATTTCAATTCAGGTCCAGTTCTGATGGCAGCCATGAGAAAACCATATAAATCTTCATCATTCAGTATGTGTGCGACAATTTAGATGTAGGTTTTTTCGTTACGCAAGTTATAATTATAGTATGGTTATTCTTTGGTGTTTAAGATTGTGTTGATTCTGTACACTCGTAAGTATTTTATCAAACGGTGCAAAGATGAAAGCATCCGTTTCAAGACTCCGGCTCCTACAAAGACAGGCCCTCTTATTGAAAAAGTTTTTACATTTAATTATTTCAGCTGAAAACTTCTATCTGGTAGTTTCTCGTTGAAATGAATTAAAACGCTAAAACGCTGCCGTACTTTAGTCGCTTCGAATAAGCATACCTAATACTGAATATTATCTGAGAACTTTATCAAAGTACAAATGTTGGTAGGTGTCTTATAGAATTTCGTTTAAAATGGGTTTTATTGGCTTCTTAAATTCTTTTTATATCGTGATGACATTAAAAGCATTCAGAGGGCTTGGCTAACTATTTACCGTTAACGGATTGATAGAAAATGTATGGGATTGAGATAACAATTAGGC
The DNA here is from genome assembly GCA_018231225.1 of Noctuana stator. Taxonomy (NCBI): domain Eukaryota; kingdom Metazoa; phylum Arthropoda; class Insecta; order Lepidoptera; family Hesperiidae; genus Noctuana; species Noctuana stator. The sequence goes on from DWQK01004152.1 coordinate 1,862, forward strand.
ACGCGAACATTTAACGCAATCGGTGAAATCATGGGCGGACTGAAGTTTTCATTCCAGGGGGAGAATTCTAGTGTTTGACCCGTGGGGGCACTCCATTTTTTGCCCAAAGGGGGGTGGAGGTGGGGGGTGGGCACAGAAATTTAGAATAAGCAGAAGTTGACCTCGGTACGACCATGGGTGAAACAACTGTCAAAACTCAGCTAGATTCTTTATAAGCTTATTTAGGTTGAGACTTTTCATATTATTATAATGTTATTGAACGTACTTAGATAAAATGCGAGTTATGAAGTACGTTTTATACTTACCCCAGTATTGTTTGAAGGGCAAGGAAGGGAATACACCGTTCTAAATAAAATACTGCCAAATAATGACCTAAATAAGTACCTATATGTTTTAAAGTAGCAATAAAAAAGTCAGAGTTTGAGGGACGTACCTACATAATAATTAAAACTAGAGAAACAAATATAAAATTCAGGTGCAACAAACGAAATGTAAAAAACAAATCCAATCATCGTTTCAAGTTGGCGCCCAATCATCGTTTCGACCTGGCGGCGCATCCACTAATTCATACAAAACCAGGTCGCCCAGGTTCTCAACAATAGGTAGTTTAGCAGCACCCACTGGATCCACCTAACCGGACGCGGCTGTCTCCGCTCCCCGCCGCCATTTCCGCAAGGCAAGGGAGTTTCCGCCGCCCGACTACAATGGACCCTTTATATCTTCCCACTGCTAATCTAGTAGCTGATAATGTGATCAGGCTCGCCTTTGTACGTATGCAAAGTTGGCGGCAGGAAGACCAGCGCGAGCTTTGTTCGCGGTTTCAGTGCACGTAGTTTCGTAAGGAAGTTTTGTGCTTGAATCAACTGTTGAGCTGATGGGTGGGAGGGGGTACATGAACAAATAACCGTAGATAAGTGATCAGCGGTCATTTTAACAATTGAGGGTTGTTTAATGTTTATGGCTCGAGACATTTCGAATATAGGCTACCTACGTAGTAATCGAGAAATGGGCTTAATTAAAAACTTTCGTCCCCAAGAAAGATAACTTTATTTTTACTTTAGTCTATTCCGCAGTCGGCTGTGGGTTTCTAAAAGGCTGGGTGAAACTAGGATAATTAGCTTAGAAAAATAAAATTAATAATTGGTTTATTCTCAAACAATAAAGAACCTTTTGAAGTTAATAAAATGGGTTTTAATGGACGGCACTCCTTCTATTATAAAGACTATTATATAAACTGTGTAAGTACTATGTATATAGATCTAACTTAATTCCCTTAGATATCAATCAGCACATTTCTTGAATAATTATGGTACACACGAATAAATAGAACAAAGTACGCCATCTCGCCGCTATAAACGACCATACTTCTAACATAAACAGAAATGAGCGCCATCTGTAGCAGAATTTTACAACAAGTTCTACAAAAGTCAGCGCTCCCTCAGTAGCGGTGCCCTTTTGATATCAAGTTACAAATTTATGGGACGTTAAAGTGTCAGAATAATTTCGTAGATGTCGTCCTAAATAAAAATATTATGTTATTACGAGTAAATAAACAATCGCAAATATTTTCATGGGCTTAAAATATTATTTCAAGTCTTTATGAATGTTTTGGAAAATCTTCTGAAAAATTTTGGAAATCTTTCACGCTGTTTACAGATCACTCTCTCTTGTTTTGTGTTCTAGACCCAGAACGAGTCTCATTACCTATTCAGTACCTACCTACATTTTGTAACACATTTTATCTAAAGACATTTATAATAAATTTATACCGAAGTTATTTTTCTTCTAAAAACAATGTTAATTTGAACAATGATAGTTAGGTATTTTCTTAAAAGATTTTCTGAAGAATGAGTCTCGTTAATATTAGTAAAGTCCTTGTAGGCGGTTAAAAATCTTATAGAGGTACTCGTAGATAACTTATATTAAAACATGGACCAAACAAATAATAATTGGTTACTGGTTTTTATTATTTTTATTATGTATCATAAAAAAAACACAACATTTGAAAATAAAGTATTAAAATCAACCTTTTTTCTTCTTTTCCGCTTTCAATTTGTACATCAATTGTGATTCTATCATTAGCATGTAGTCCAGATACTTTTGTCCCCACGGAGAATAGGACAGATACCACTGTTGGAACATATCATAGTCTGCGACATCGGTATAAGTGCCACCTTCATAGTCTAATACTGCACTGACAACTTCTAAGGGCTCTAAAGGCTTATATGCAAGTTCTGCCACTCGTTTACCGTTTAACAATTTATCAACAGCCTTTTTTATTGTACTTATGTCGTAGCCTCTTAAAATTTGTGCAACGCAGTGGACGTTGAACTCGCGGTTCATGCCGTGATATTTCATTAACATTTTCGACAAAATAAACGAAATACTTCCATAGTCTGAAAGTGGAATAAGGATAAGTGACGGGAAAACTTTGTACATTGGTGGATTTTTCGCCAACCACGGTTCCGATGCCGTCCCTAAAACTAGTATTTTGTCTTCACTAGCTTGTATCGGTTTAATGATCTCTTTGAAAAAGTCCTTTTGTAGTCTCGTGGGGTCGAACATTTTCTCTTCTTTAGGAACTTTTTTGTAGAACATTTTGTCTGCATTATGGACTAAAATAATGGTAGGCTGCATCAAACGACTGATTCTATTGACTAGCTGAAACATAGTTTTCATATTCTTTGGCCCAGGAAATTTATCGAAGATGTTCATAGGTGATAAGTCTATCAATAAGGAGTTTGTTTCAGTTGCGATGGCATAAACTAACGTTCTTTTTCCAGCTCCTTTGGGACCAACAAGCAACTGTGACCTGACAGCATTTGGACAGGAAGATCCTAAAGTTAAGACACACCGTACTCTTACTTGTTCTCTGACATCACCTATGCAGGGTGGTGGAAAAGAAGGCGTCCACAGTATAGCTCTCATATCAGCCGCGGCATAGTTTTGGTCTCCCCAATATTCATCAAGAGTTGTATGTGGATATTTCCTTACTATACCATTATCCGCAAGCATCTGAAACATAGCAGCAGGACTTAGTTTGTCAGGCTTGGGTGGCTTTATCTTTCTAGGTTTTTTACGCTTTTGACTCTGTGGAGGTTTTGCTATGCCAGCTGCCAAATAATCAGCTTTCAAAGAATTTTTCAATAGGTTTAATTCTAGTCTCATCATTTCATCCACTATGGGTCGAAGTTGTAATTGAACATCTTGATATACATTTTCAGTAATAAGTTGCATAATGTAACCTTTTATTGCATTTAACGGTGCATCGGGGGTATCGATAGCTCTCCATTGTGTTTGATAGTCAGTCCATGCTTCAATCAAGGGATCTAAATTTTTTCCTACAGTGAGATAAATACCTGGATCACCATCTGGATTCAAGCGAGATTTTTTATAGTCAAGTAACCGTTTTTCTTCTTTTATTTTGGCTTCTTCCTCCAATCGTTTTTTTTCCTGACGAGCTGCTAGTTTTTCAGCTTTTATTTGTTCTTTGCTCTTAGGACTTCCAGCTTCAGCTTTCAACCTCTTGTCTTCAGCAGTTCGCCATTCGATATACTCTTCTATAGTAAACGTTTCTCCTTTCACTATTAAGATAGATCCGCCTTCCTCAGCCCACGGAAATTCATCAAAAATTCGAACTTCTTTGTACCATTCCTGCAGCCATTGTCGTATTTCTTCTGAAATATCTTCCATAATATCCCCTTCTCTTAATCTTAGCACTCTACTTTTTTCCTTTAAATTTTCTTGAATCCACTGTTCATAGTATTTATGTCTGAAATTCCGACGACTTTCTTTTACCTTTTCTAATTGAATTTTGGCTGAAGGAGGTGACCAGGATGGTATAATCATACCTAATTTTTGCTTGAGAGTATTTTCCCTTATGTGATCACGTTTTATTTCCATAAATTTACGATAAATGCATTGAATTAATAAGGCTGCTTTAATTTTAAGCGGTTCTGGAGCTTGCGGTGCTTTTAAACCTGCGAGTTCTAAGTATAAATTGGCGTCTTTATTAAATTTGTGAGTTTTTTCTCTTGTTACAATCCGCGATCTTTCCATACGCTGTATGTTAAATACGTGCGTGTCATATTCTTCTTTAAGTCTTATTTCCTCCAGTTCCTCTGGAGAAAGTTGTACTGATTCCTCGGACAACGAAATTTCCTCACCCATTGCTAATTTGCGTTTAATTTCAGCCTCTTTTTCTTCACGTTTTCTATTTTCTTCTTCTAATCGCTCTTCTTCTCGTCTTTCGATTTCAGACGGCGTTGGTGTAGGGTCGCCGATTCTGTTTCCAGCGAATATTTCGTCTATAACATATTGCATTTCAGCTTGTCGAATTTCAAATGGGTAGAAGAAAGGACATAAAATCTGAATATCCTGGGGCACCATTAACATTTGCTGTAAAGCATTTTCTGGATACGTGAATTCAAAAACTTCCACTTCTTCCAGGGTCATTTTAAGTTCAAGTAGTCGACAAGTTACAGAATCAATAATTTTCTTTATATACGATCGCCTTTGTACTTGTTCCATTTGGTCATAGCAGTCACATAGCTTATTGAATAGTTCACAATACTTGCAGTAGACTCTTGCTACTATTTCTACAGCCGTTGCTTGTGGTTTAATGCCAATGAATCCATTAGCCAGCTCCTGAATGCGTTCATCTTCAGCTAAAGTCACTTTCATCTGTTCTTTGATTTTGAGCCATCTGTCGTAATAGTCTTTATTCGACATCGTTCTTTCGGTATACAGAATTTATACATTAATATTATATTGTATTATAAACAAATAGGTATGTATATAAAATAAAAAATATAATTACATATAATGTATCAAAAAGTACAACATATTGACACTATGCGTCAGTCACGTATCCACGTCATAATTATTCTTTTTACCAAATTTGAAAGTCAATGAAGATCAAGATTGAGATGTTTCAAAAGAAATCAAGAAGTTAACATGAAAAACACAGCATAACACCTACACTATTCCATATGTATGAGGCATATTATTATGCAATAGGTGTAATTAAACAATAGTACCTAAGTATTCGGAGAAAATGTGATAAAAATTCAGGTAGGTATTAATATCATTTAGAAGCTAGGCGTCCTTTCACTATCACAGTGACAAACGTTGCAAAGGCTTTTGAGAGTTTCACCGAATAAATCTGAGACTCCTAATTACCGTGCAAGTAAAGTAAGTTGAGAGATCGTCGACAAAGACTGCTCAACCCCCGACGCACAATAAAAATGTTTCAAGTGCGCCTCCGTACGTTCCATTGAGTTGAATCGTCGACGCACGCGTTCGTCGGCTGTTTCCGGCGCACGACGCGTGCCGGTCGCGACTGTGACAAGGGACTGACGGTGGCGGGTACTACTGCTGAGAGGTGACCATTTTTGTTAATTTTAGTTGAATACGTATATAGTTTTAATCATAATTCATCAATTTCATATTCTTCCGATGAGTTGAACACTGGCCGCGGATCTCAAAGATGTTTGTATTTAGTTGATTCTAATTTACATTTATGATAACTTTTTAGATGTTTGGAGTACATACTTGCAATGGATATAAACGTAGTATTTATCATTAAGTAAACTTTCTTAAATACTCGTAGAATGGATGACAATACATTAGAATTTTAAATTTAAAAAGCAATACCAATTGAATTAAATAATTTCATACAATAATTTTTAAGATTTTTTTTATTACATCTAGAACATTCATAAATAAAAAGGGCAGTAATAAAAAACCTTAATTTCTTATTAATATACTATAAATAAATTTATGGTAGAAAGGTAGAAAGTAACAAAAGGTCTAGGTTGTATTTGTACAGTCTTTTACCCCATCGCTATCTCCTACCACTTAAGCCAAGCAAAACGAGCGCCGAAATGCAACGTAACAATGATTTATTCACTATCCCTCTGTATTCATTACGGGTGCAGAAATTTAAGCCATTAATTTTGTTAACTCTGTCTCGGCCAATAAAACTTGTTAGGGGTGGGGGGAGAAGTTCAGAACGGTTGGTTTGTGAACGTTTGCTCACTTTCAGATTGGCTGGTTTACATATTAATAGTTTTGCGTAGTTTAATGGAGCGCCACTGATATTTTGCTGCGGGGTACGCTAATCTCTTTGAGATGTCAAATAAAGCTTACTACTATTTAGTTTAAAACCAGACTAATACTATCATTTATTATGATGCATCCTGGAATTGTTGATAAACTTCTGGAATATACAGATACAGTTCAATTTTGGACGTTTGCAAGTAGTTTCATTGTTTCGAAGTTTGTCGACACACCAGAAAACACTCAAAGAGGTTTAACGACTTAATCCAAACGACAAAAGGCCCAATTGATGAACATGCTTTTTCATCAAGGGAGAAGAAATCGTCACTAACCATATACTAAAAGTAGAAATAAAAATTCTACTGTCATTAAACCATAATTATCTATTCTATAACTTAAATACCAAGTTCGAGCCAAATGATTAACGATTTACAATAACTAACTAGTCGATTTAAAAGTCACTTCGCTTCAAAAGCCGCCAAATGCTAATGGTAAGCAGATTATGACTGATTTGTTACAAAACAAAGGTGATGCTTATCAGATTTGAAGCAGTAATTCACAAATGAATTTTCCAGCGCAAATTTCTCACGTTCTATCATTAAATCGAGTGGGCATGGTTGATCAGTAGCGTGACAAATACAGCACCCCGGCGCCGCCCAACTATTTAGTGCAAGAGCTGAGTATAATCCGGAACCGAATGGTAGAATGATTGACTGCACAATGAACTCGCAATCCGAGGGTTGATGGCTGGTTCTATTTTGGGAAATTAACCAGAAATGCCAACAGAGCGGTGACATTTTATTGCAGCGACAGGCCAATTGCCATTACATTCGGGTCCATTCGATTTGTAATTAGCAGGTGCATATTTGTTATCGAATTCAAAAAAGGAGTAGTGTCGAGAACACTACTCCTTTTTTGAATTCAACCGTATATATGCTTTTTAACCAACTTAAAAAGAATTGAGGTTCTCAATGTCACTGTATTTTTTTGTTTGTTACCTCATAACTTTCGATTGGGTGCACGAATTTGGATGATTCTTTTTTTATTTGAAAGCTGATGGTTCCCGTTTGGTCCTATTTTAATTTGTTCCAGTTCTGACAACGGCATCCATGAGAAAACCGTATACCTAAGTCTTAAATTTCAGTATGTGCGCGACAAATTTGAAGTTGATTTTTTTCTTAACGCGAGTTATAATTTATATTATTATGATAATGAATCTTAGATTGAAAATAATGAAATTAGTTAAGATTAAATCTAAATCCAAAATAAATAGGTATTTTGGATTTGCATACTACTAAGTATTGCATACTTTTGCTATTAGTTTATAAATATTGTTTAATAAAATAATACTAATCGTTTTTGAACAAACAAAAAAATTATCTGACAGGTCATAATATAACATATTCAAATACATAATTATTATGCATGATTATATTTACTTATATTGTGTAAAAGTAAAAAATAAAAAATATATCATACAATACAATATCAGATCGGAAGCATGCGCTGCAATTACTGAGTTAATTCAACCCTGTATTGCCGGTGGTGTCTTTTGTGTCCGCATGAGAAAAAATCTGAACGATTCACGGTTGTCACCGCAAATTGGCGAACGTTCGCTGGGAACACGCCACGAGCATTCGATACGCGTGGGGTCGATTGGACCCTGTATCTGTGTGCACCAAATTGACTGGTGTTTATTTGAACATGATTATAATCTGGCTTCGAGTGTTTGTTATTCGATTGTAATCCTTTCGAATGACACAATAATTTATTGCGTAGGCACTTCAGCGATTTTTAATTAATTAAATTTAATAGTTCATGGTGTATATATAAGTAAGTAAGTGAGATCGTAAGTAAAAATTTTGTTTTAAATATTAAAACATATCTGATATAATAAATATATAAATTACTAGCTGTGCCACGCGGTTTCACCCGCGTTAAGAATAGTAGCGTAATGCTTGATAGCCTACCTTCCTCATGAATGTAGATATCGTATACAAAAAGACTGACTAAATTGTAAATCTAAACCATTCTTAAGTCCCCTTGAACACACACAACAAATTTCACCAAAATCAGTCCAGTCGTTTAGGAGGAGTTCAGTAACATACACACGCACATAAGAAATATATTTATAGAAGATAGCAAAGTATATTAAAAACAGTCTTCGGGTCTCAAACAAATGACTGCCAAAATTCAAAACTTAACTGCCTTAGTAAGCGAGGGGTGCCCCATTCAATAGAACAAATCAAATCCTCTCGCGTAGAGCTCTCAATTACTGAGGAGCATACGACGCGTGTTGGAATTTAGTCACGGCTTAGTTAAGGCTGCTAGAACCAGTGAGATCATTTTGTGTATTGCTTCATTTTGTTATGCGTCGAATGTTGTAGACATAAAGGTAAACAGGCTTTTCATGTAAACTGTCTATCTAATTCCTTTAAACGAGCTGTTCTTGTATTTGTATACATATAGGTATATAACAAATTCACACTCATAGCCCCACACTGGATTCCCTGTGTCGTGGGTGTCATGGACACACACAAAGACAAACACAAACACCCAGATCGAAAACAGAAATCTAAAATTCATAATTTAACGCGACCCTTCGAATGGTAGACTGGCGTGGTAACCGCTGCACCAAGCAGGTCGTCAACACTATATATATATATATATAAGTATATAATATAGTCTGAATCTCGATAACGGCTCAAATGTTTTTCATGAAATTTAGTACGCAGGAGGTTGCCTTCAACCCTTTTTTATGTCCCACTGCTGGGCACGGGTCTCTCCCCACAACCGAGAAAGGCCTGGAGCATACTC
>DWQK01004153.1:0-10738 GCA_018231225.1 Noctuana stator
CGAACTTCGTGCCGCCGCAAAATCAGTAAATTATATATATAAACCTTCCTCTTGAATCACTCTATCTATTAAAAAAAACTGCATCAAAGTCCGTTGTGTAGTTTTAAACATCTAAGCATACATACATAATGACATAGGGACAGACGCGGGAAGCGACTTTGGTTTATACTATGTAGTGATTTGAATCCGACTTATCGACATTAACATTAAAAATTGAATTAATACATACGTGATCATTTATTCGATCCATTCCAAGAAAGAACTCTTTCTACACTAGCATCCTCTTCTTTAGGATAAACATACCTGAAAGGGATATTCAAATATTTTGACACTTCAAATAGATAAATTTAAGAGCTTTTTTTCTTTTGAGCCAACGCAGCGCAAACCCGCTAATTGATGCTTGAATCTGCTCGGGTAGCCGTTTAACTCGCGACCATTAACTACGTAACTACTAGTCTGAAAGCACAAATTATATTTACTATTTCAATGTCCTATCAAATAAAAAGCTTTTTACTAAATGAAAATTTATTACGTTTAATTTTTTTATACATTCCATAAAAAAACGCAAATAACCTTAATTTTGAAATGTTTTTTTATAACGGCATAAGTGTGATGGTTAATAACCGTGCCCTAGAAGTCAAAAGTTGTGTATTCGAATCCCACTGAGAGAATAATAATTGCCGATGCGATATCTAGATTTAAAATTATCTTTTAAAGTTTACAGATTATTAATCTAATAAATGTTTCCGTACTGCATGACATTATTATCAAGTTTAGAAACAAAGAATATTGGTCTTGCTTTATGTAAGTGGTAATAAACGATCCATTACATTTAAAAAAAGTAACAGTGTGATTCAAGAACCAATAGTAGCTATAAAGTTCTTAGAAAGTACCGTTAAAACAAAGAATTACGAGCGAACCAATTGAAAATGCCAAAATTATTAGACTTGAACGTAATAACTTGAGAAGCACACAAAGTACAGCCAAGAGAATTGGGCTAACTGTCTTTAAAGGTGCCCAAAACATCACCTAAATCACCTGTATTGAGCTAAAGCCAAGCAAGTCTACAATAATTCTAGTCACGCAGATTTCTTCTTTATCGCTACTATTTTCGAGCGTGCCAAAATTGCTGAGCTAATTTTCGGTATTGGAGAGATTTACTCAGATATACGTACTAGTTGTGTAGCAAACTAATAAAATTGTTGGGAGGCTTTTATTGGCGAAATATCAAAGATAGATTTAGCACTGACTGATATTATATTTGTTGCAGGCTGATATTGGAGCAGCGATAGCCCGCTGGTTGGATTTCAGCTTACAATTCTAATGGTTTCGGGTTCCACAGAGATTTTTTTTAATATTGTGCCATTATTATAAATTAATTATCACTTGCTCTACTGTAAAGGAAAACATTGTGATAAAAGTCGTCCTCTAAAAATAGGACGTTTAAGATTGCCATGTTATGCTTAAAAATATAAGAATTTCGTAATAACAAATTTATAAAACCGTAATATTTTGTCAAATATTCAACCCGCCTACGTCGCCACCCGCGGCTCTCTCTGTGTGACCTTTGCTAACTCTATCTACATTATAAATTATAACCTCTTTCAAGTTACCAAATAAACAGGCAGATAAATAAAATTAATTTCTAGGCAAAATGTTTTCGTTTACTGAGAACATTAAATGTTGTTCCATAACATTCAAATTGAGACTTATTCAATTATTATCTACTTACTTCAAGTTGTTAGAAATTTTATTATTTAGATATTTTCATATGCCTTAGAGCATAACTATCATTAAGTTACTGTAACTTGTGTTAACGTCCCATACGTTAACACAAGTTACAGTGTACTTGTAGGCATGTAAGGCATGTATGTAAGAAATTATATTTTTTGAAGTTATCAACAATAAACACGAAACTGATCGAACCTATACCTCCGCGTTACGCGAAATGAATGCGGAGGTGTAGCTGGCGTCAGAGTAGATCGGCGGAACAGCGTGCGACAGAGACAACTACATAGTTAAAGCTTGGCGTTAGACAAAGTTAGGCAGTTTCGCAGTTCCGCGTGCCTTACAAAAGACAACTCGGACGAATCGTTCAGCGGTTCCGCTATTACAGTTCCTTTCTGTGGCGGAGGTTTAGCGCATCTCCGATCGTTATAGGCCCTAGGCCCTTCGTTATAGGGCCTACGCCCCCTGGTCTACCTTGCTAAATTTTAGATAAATTCCTTATAGAGGTCTTATGTATATATTTGGGGTCAACCCTCAAAATCGTACTTTATAAACTAGCGGCGTGCAACATTAAGCTTGTTTGAAGTTGCTTGTATTGTTTGAAGAAAACATAAGAAAATCTGAAAATGCCCATTACGCTTTGCAAGTAGTACAGTGTTCTTCGCTGCCTCGATTTAATAATGCAAAGCATTTCTATGATAAAATTCAATTATGTTATCCGTCGGGTGAATTCTTCTTTGTTCCGAAAGAGGATTCGAGGGGCATGTTTTTATTCCTTTAACCATTTGTTGTCATGCTTCGGTGGCTTAATTAAGAAAACTGGTTTGAATAATTTTGTTTGAGCAGTAGTTTTGAAACAGTCGTCTGTGCGATCCGTTTCGCTTCGACGCTGTTACTAATTTGTTAAATAATAATAAAATCAGTAGTAGGATTCTTACCCACTACTATCCACAGGAAGCCAGCCAATTTAGTCAAGAGCCTATTTTTCACTTCGGTGCCTTTCTAACGGTCGCATTCCTCTCTCTCTCTCTGTACTAAGTTTCCGTAGAATCGGTGTCGTGTGTCACTCGCTCATTCAATTCTATGTTACGCAGAAGTTACAACTACCCACCCCTGTTTTAACTGTAAAATCATTTCTCTAAAATCACGTAAATCAGCACAATCGCCAAAATTTGGAATACGGCCTCTTAAACGGGTAATAATATGGTACGAGTATTTTGCGGTAAAAACTTTGAAATGTACAAGTGAAATTCTAACAAATGTTATGACTTCTCACCCCGAATTGACCCCTTGGGTTAACTTCTCAATTCGATTTATTTTCGCTGTCACGGTGAGTCCCTCGAGGAATGCTTGGAGATAGAAAAAGAAAGTGGTTTTTTATAAGACACTACCAGTAGGTAATTCTCTCCAGAAATTCGTATGAGAAAATTAAAATCTAGTTTTTGAATTTCTAACTAAAAATAGATTTTACATACTTAGTTAAATGTTAAATGTATATTTTTTATTAATTAGTAAGCTTCACAAGAGAAACATTATTTCGCTATGTAAATGTGCTAAATTGCTGAAACATATAGGTATGTTTATATATATTTTATATATTTATATATATTTTATATATATTTATATCTACAAATTACTAAAAATAATAAACGATAATGCTAAAAAAACGCAATGTTTATTCTTTGACTATAATTTTTCACTTGAAATTAGTGTAAAACGATAAACCAAATCTCACATTATGTGGGTAGACAGAATCAACAAATTGGTCTCAAGAGCGTTGATAGAATCATTAATGTGCCCGTATCATTGACTTGTGAAAGGCCGTTGTAACGTATTTGCTGGTAAATGTTTGATCTGATTCGACCTACTTTGAACAAAAGCGTAATTGCTCTTTATGAATCTTTTTTGTTTGAGTAATGTGGGCTCGTGAGTGACTTTTGGGTTTAGTTAGTATAGGAATCCAAGAACATTAAAAAAAGGTAATATATAGGTACTATTTTGTTACGTTATACAGTTCGCTCGGGGAAGTACCATCGCTATCCTCATAACCCAACGTTAAGCAAGTCTTTTGGCAAGTAGGTACTTATGCTTCGGTTGGGGAGGGTTTCTGCCGGACATACTATATTTGAAACAATCATCTCAGTCTTCTTGAGTAGCACAACCTCCATATTTATTATGATCTCAAACAGGACTGTTATCCTATTTGAAATTGGACGTGAATGTTCATATTTATAAAACAAGTACATCTACTTTTTATACTTATGCAAAGAGAAAAATCTCCCGTAATAAATTCTTTTGGAATCTTAATGAGTTCGGACGTAAATTGGGTTTTACAAACACCTTCAGCCGCCATATTTAATGAAAGCTACGCAGCCTCTTGGTCAGTAAATCTATAAAGGTATTCCCTCGGACTCTGAACCTCACAAAATGCTGTAACATAAACTAAATTATAATTTAAAAAACTAAAAGAACTCGGTTCACTTTCCAGCCGAATTAAAAATTTAAAATGACTTTTAAATAATGATTACTAGAGTAATCAATTTTATTGTATACAAAAACGTTTTCGGTTTGTATTTTTATTAACTTAAATCAAATAATTTTAGCTAGTCCTATTCATAGTTTTAAGCAATAAGTTAAGGTACAAATAGTTTGGGTTGATTAGTTCGCCTCCGCAATTTCTTTTATTACATTTGATGTAATTAACTACATTTATAATACAGTTGTTATAAATCTAACTACCTGTTCGTCCGTTCGTTTACCCGTCGGAAATAAAATTTTTTAAACTTTGAATATAATTTTCAAATCATTACAATACCCAAAGGAACTCGACGCTTAATATATTTCCAAAATTTCAAAACGTAATCCATCCCAAACTCTCCGCTTCACAAACTCTACAGGCTAATGGGCTTGTGAACTACTTGAGAAGTGGCCGACAGAACACTCCCAAACTGTATTGAAGTTTCAGTCCGACGGGGTGAGTGCGAATGAATATAGATTCATTTCAATATCATTACCTTTAGTAGAGCTAGCTTTTTGCTGGAATAAAGTAACTTTTTTATATCTTAAACTTGAGGTAAGGATCCGCCACCGGCTTCGTAGGGTTGGAACTCAACGTGGAGTTATTAATTTAATAGGTACCTAATTTAATAGTAGACTTCAACAATTCATTTTGGAGTCTGTGCCATTTTCCTGTCTCCATAATGTATACTTAAAACACATATATACCTCTTCCGACACTCCTCAATACGACACGACACGACCACAAAATTTTTTGCTTAGCAAGAAACTAAAACTAAAAAATCTTTCTAGTAAAAATTGTTACAAAACAATTTTGTAATAACATTTGAGTCAATATTATTATGAGAGGAAAAGTAATCATAAGTTTTTCTATTATATTTAACTCAGAAATAGGTCTCGCAGCCTACATTCTCTAATTGTTTGTTTTTAATTAAATTCCGATGTTCTTAGCACCACAATAAAAAACAACTTACCTTGGGGATTTCAATTTAGTCAAGAAAAATCCTCGTGAAAATACAAAAACAAAAACGAAGTGCACCCCACTTCGTTTTTGTTTTTGACATCAAATGTTAGAAATAACAAAAACATAGTTCAAAGCATCCCACGTATTTTTTACCGTAAAATAATAATAACGAAACTAGTTCTTAGTTCGGCGTGCTATTAAACCGTGATTTTTTTAGTCTTAAACTTAATTTTTCTGAATCGTGAATAAAAACGTGAACAACAATAAAATTAGATTCCGCGACTAAAATTTTCTCTGGTTTTGCGACTATTGGACAAAATTCTTAGCAAATAGGAGCGTCAATAAGCGACCAAAAGAGCGACATTACAGTAAAATTGCGACTCCGAGCGATAAAATTGCAGATAGACCTTATTTATGTCACCACTAGTCGTTTTCTTATCGGATTAGTATTTAAGGTAAAATCTTACCTCGGTTCTGGAATACCCGAAGCTTTAATGCCAAATTTTCCTTTTAAAAAGCTTAAGGTAAGAAAGGTCTCATTACCCATTTAAAGTAAAGATTAGAGTTAATGGTTATTAAATTAGTTATTTAAAAAATATATTTTTTCAATAATTTATGTATGCGGATGTTAACATAGATGAAGAAATATTATTATGGTGATATAAAGGAATATTATTATGATAACTATCACACGAATATTTTTCTAATCCCACAAACAGATTTTCAGTAGGTATATCTACTCGTAAAAGATTTGTGTGTAGGCGAGACAAAGGAAACTCCTAACTAGCCTGCTAAACTGTTACCCAAATCTTACATTGAACTGAATATCTAGAACCGAATCGTGTTAAATTACGCTATCCATTAGTGGTTTCGGTTAACATACTGTATACACAAATCAAGTATAGCACTTTACCGATACAAACGTACTGTGTTTGACGGACTTCATATTTCTAATGAGATCAGTATAGAAAATTCTCGGCCATGTAGGTTTTCTTCACGTTGTTTTCCTTCACCAAAGATTATAATTAAATTATAATACGCAAATGACATTAAAAAAAATTAATTAATTTAAAGTAAGTAAGAGTCAGCATCGAGCTCGGATCCGTATGGTCTCAAAGAACGCACTATCATTTGTGCCTATTACCTTTATTTGTGTTATTTATTTGTATTGTACCCGAGCACCCGTTCCAACGCAAGAGAAGCGTTAACACACTGAAACTATCAGGCGCCCCACAAATCACGAATTTCAGAACATGTCACTGCTTCTCCTCAGCCAAGATGTCAATATATCAAGATGACAGATAATTTGTCTCCGCCAGGTCATCCATAATAGATAACTAATTACACGGATATTGATAGTTAAGCTTACACCCTTGCCTTTGCTAATGGTACATGACAGACCATTGATCTGCTTCATGAGGTTAAACTTAATGAGAAATACAACTTTGGTATGTATTTCACATTCAGAATTCCAATCTCAAGACACATTCGACTAATCTTTCGTTTAATACCTTAAGTAATAATATTCCTTCCATTAATAATATAGGAGCGGGATCTAGTGTTATGATATCGGTATTAACTAAAGTTCATAGTTACTAGTCGACACGAATATGTATTTAACTATTTTTAAAACAACTGCGCCGGACTCTCCTTCCTTATGTTTTTCGGGTAGTCTTGTTGGCTTGATGGATAGTAGCTTGAGAGGTGCCGATATTCGCACCACTTGAAATCGTGGTGGCTCAATATAGGCCAATTCTGAGAACCATTATTGCCACCTTTGCCACATATGCTTCAATTATAGAATGGTCTAACTAGAGAAGCATAAACGGCGGACTTGACACGGGAGTAACAAAGAAGTCGCTTAAAGAACTCATTCAAATCTACGCAACGCAATGCTTTTAACTTAACTTAGGTACTTGGTTGATATCCTTTTCAAGTTCTAGCAAACTTCTCAGGATAAGTAATGGACCAGTAATAAATTGTTTCTCACTACCATCCAGTTTGTTCTGCCGATGTTACACAACTTACGATACAGTCTATAAACAGTAGCAGAAGATGTATGTTTCTATTTACGGGTGTTAAACAGATTGAGTGCTCGTAAAACGTTACGATTAGTGCCCTGAGTTGTATAAATCTAAGTCCAAACGTCAAAGTATAATAATAATTACTGTTTTATTAATGAAAGTAGTTCTCTTTTGATGTTTGGAACACTTGATATGTTATGTTGTTTGTGAAGAAATTCATTGTCAATCATGGGCTCATAAAAATTACTGGGGTGCAAAATCTTTTTAACTGACTTCAAAAAAAGGGAGGAAGTTCTCAATTCGACTGTATCCTTTTTTATGTTTGTTACTTGTCACCTTATAACTTCCGACTGTGTGAATGGATTTGGATGATTTTTTTTTTACTTAAAAGCTGATGCTTCCCGTGTGTTTCCGTTTTAATTTGGTCCAGTTCTGACACCAGCATCCATGAGAAAACGATATAAGTCTTAAATTTAAGTATATGCGCGACAACTAATTAAGTACAACATATTTATTAGTACGAAAATTTATGAATGTACTGTAAGATAAATAAATAGGGATAAAGTGTGTATAGTACCTAAGTGTAAATGCGAGGGCGATGAACGGTTCTATTAAACATAATTACGCAAGACAAGCGAAGGACGTCTCCATGGAGACGCGATTATAAAAGTTATAAAACTTTCAATGCTGAGGGGCCATTCCCTTCACATGCCCCATTTTAACTATTCATAGTGCCTAGATGATACTTTTGTGTAGTACTTCTGACCATGACATTTCAGTTTCAGTAGGCCATCATCTAACGAAGTTTCAATACGTAGGTAATTAATTTAATTATGCTAGAAAATGGGTTAAAAATTTAAATTCTGTTTAATATATAAATACGTATATAATCATATTTATGTTAAAGACTTGACTTAACTAATAAGTACTTACTAAAATGCCGGGTAAAATATGAATACAAAATATGTTATAGTGAAAGGCGTTAAATTATAATATTAAACGTAATTACGCGACAAACTGAAAAGGTCTCCACGGGAACACAGCTTATAAAAGTTGCCAAAGTTTAAATTAAAAGCACTTAGATACGAGTACAAGCAAAACCTCGTCTACGTAAAATGTCAAGTAATTATGAAAATCTAATAGAAATTAATAAATAATAAAATGATAAAGTTTAGACGACGAGAAATTCAAAAAGAATATTATAGAACCTCAATCTTTTATGATCTTAATAGTAATGATAATTTTATCTGTATGCTCTTATCAGAAATGTTGATTATGATATTAAATCACGATGAAGGATTGTTCTTGCGGACACTAACCCAATAAAAATATATACGTTTTATTAACACAGAGAAATAATGGTCTGTCCATTATAAAGGTTACTAAGCAATCCCATTAAATGTAATTACAGGGGACGCGTTAAAGACAAACGAAAGCCGTCTGCACGGGAAGGCAGCTTATAAAAGTTATAAAAGTCATGAGCACAAAAAGACAGGTTCCACTCGGCAATCCTGTAAAAATCATAGTATTTTCTAATGGACTTTGGAGTATTAAAACAAATGAGTTTGTTTTTATGTTAAATTTGTGGCAAAAAAGCATGCAGACATGTGATGTTAACAGAGCAGTGCAACCCATGTTGTATCTGAAGAAAACAGAAAGCTTATAGATACTATAATGTCTTTTAGAAACTAAATTGTTAGCACTGCATTACCATAATTTATTATCTATATTATTACGAAACTCACTCAGGCTTTAATGGATTAAACTTGCAATGATACGGCGATAGAAATAGTCCATAAAAAAGGAGGTAATCAATAAAATATTTTATTGAGATAAAAAATTATGAAGATTTTTTTTGCCAAAGAAAATTACTTACTGCGTAATACAACCAATAGCAATATTTTCTTAAAGAACTCAAACCCTTCAGAAACTACACAGTCATATACAGTTACAATCTGTATGATTTTTTGATTGAATCAGATAAATAATACTCCACAGAAAGAACACCGGCTACCGAACTATTTGAGAACCTTATTGTATTGAAGAAGGAACAATGACACACAATGAATCTCGACCAACATTTTCTGAGAAGTAGACAAAAGCACTCGGGATCTACTTTGTATTGTAGCTCACTTGCCGAATCATCAAGTATTCGATTACTGGTAGCAACGGAAGATAATCTTAATTGATCTTAGTATTTGTACCTACGTTTCGTGTGTGTTTGATTCCACATATTCCAATCTACGTAATGTAATTTGCGGAAATGCTATTGGTGTACTAAGACAAGCTGTGTTTCTGTTACGAGAATCTTCACATTAGCATCAACTATGCTTCAAGTCAAGACGTTCAATCGGCGACTCCTTGTCTCATTGCATTGATCTTTATTGGGAATTGATGCTAATTAATATATAATTTGATCTGCAGTGGACACTTAAAGCGTCTGTGCACTAACCAACCATTGCTGTAGGAACGACTATATTAGATAGAAAGAAAGACCACGCACTACAGTCAAACAAAAATAGATTTCTAAACGTAAAATATATTACGTCTGACTTATTCAATAATGCAGTTTTTAGTGTGCGCCTCAGTCAATTCGAGACTTATTGGCTGTCTAAAGCGTCGCAGTTATGGTCTTGCCTAGCTAGACATTTTATATTAAAACTGTAGAACACATCTTCTTCAACTTGTCACTTTTATTTTCTTTTCTTTTTAAATATTTTTAGTGGATTTTTTTTATTTAGTCTGAAACGCATCCACACTTTTCTGTACATACAGTTACACAAAAAGCTATTAAGCATTGAACTCACCTATTGTGACAAGTGCTTATCGACAGACAGCATACATTAAACCTGGTCAGAGGTTGACCACCAATGGCATTGGATCAGCGTGGTAGAGTATGCTCCAGACCTGTTGTAGGTAGAGATCGCAAAAAAAAGAAAAGAAAAATGAAATTGCCCCAAACTAAAAACATAAAACTAAAGTTTAAATCTTTACACCAAAGATGTAAACTTTAGTTTTAATGTAGTGACCGAGTTCCATCCGAACCTTTAATCTCAAATGCTGCATTACATTAGCAAAAGAAATTAATATGACTTTCTTTGCCTAGCGGCATTGTTGTACTGAAACATGAATAGTAACTAAGAATGTAGTCGTTTTCATGTTGTTCGTTGTATCGTTAACAAAGAATTGTGTAATGTGAAATTTTTGTCCCTTTTCCTAACTGGTTTCGTAGGTATGCAACGGCGCATAGTAAATGCAATCTGTGTTACGAAACAACATATTTTTAACATAATATTAATATCTTATACTATACCTACCTAAATGTGAAAAAAATACTTAGGTTGCTTTGTAACACAAATCTAAATTAACAGTCATCACGATTGTTTAACTGAGAGAAAAGTTGCCGTTTACGCCATTTAATTTGGATAAATATTTAAGAAGATTATCATAAAATTTAAATGACTCTCGCACTATATAGTTATAAGATATGAAAAGTATTGTGAAC
>DWQK01004154.1:0-10735 GCA_018231225.1 Noctuana stator
TTCTATTTGTCATTGCATTGCACCGTTTCGTTTAAGATGAAAGACACGTATCTGGGCTGTACCGTTAGGACATTATAATATTTATAGTATTCTTATACAGTTTACATCTTTAAGCTATGTGCCTTAACAGCTTTAGTCAACTTATAATCTTATCAGTAGTACTTCATCATTGAATTATTTAGCAATAATTTATTAAATTTAATACTTGTGAAGTTATGATAATTTAAGCTTAGTCAATGTGGTTTCCACGGCAATTTGTGTTGTTAAAGGCCGAAATATCGTCTCGTAGTCGATATTTCGGGTGTAAGCAATTTGCGGGTAGGAAGAGGCTCCTTTATACATTTTAGTTAACAAGAGTCGATTGCCCGCCTTGAAACTATATTTCATTCAGAACGGGACGATCTTTGAAGGAGCGTTTCATGAATAATTTATCAACATTGACTGAAAAGTGGTGATGATCCCAACCTGCGGATGTTACGTTCGAGGGACAAATAAAGGTTTTAAGCGTTATATCATGCTGGTAGATTCAGGCACCTAGAACTCAAAATTCTATGGATGAAAAAAAGGTCCCTTCTGTAGATGTAACGTACTTTTTTATTATGTAAATTAAGCCGCCAGACAGGACCTTCTAGGTTGACACGGGCTTAATAAGACAAGGTGAAACAGAAAACTGATATGCAAGAAAAAATTAAAAATATAAGCATTTTACTGATACTCTCGATAAGCAGCTGTGTGTGTTTGACGTTTTGTCGGTGGCGTTGATGCTCCTAATGGAATGAAGCGATTTAGGTGCAATTTGTTTCAATTTGAAAGATTAATTGATCGAAAGTGTAAGAACACTTTCGAGTTAAGAATCTATTATTCTTCAAAATCTGTTCAGCTGTTTCTTTTCTGAATGATGGAAACCATAAAAGCAACTTCCATACGTTAGATTGCTACGAAATTTGGCACTCTGCCATTTCAAGGATATTAAAGTAACATAGTATCTTAAAGAAGCGAAAACATAACATAAAGTGAAAGTACTCATTCATACCTGGCTGGACCTAGTGTAAAAATTCGTTAATGAGGTACTTATTGGAGCGTTCGATGAAACCCCGGCGTGACTTGGCCGAAATCCAATTTAGCTTGGACAAAGGCCAAGTGATCCCTCTCGCTTTTGTCCTGCGAAGAGCTGATTGGAAACGTTCTTCATGTGCCACTATGAGACCCAAACTCATTTTATGGTGGAATAGAATGTTTGGGTTGTCTTATGTACTATGGCTGCTGCTACTGGGGCAGCTTTGAAAGGTCAACGAAAAATCCTATCTGAAGATGTAATATTTATTTACCAGAAAGTTTTTTAACTAAAATAACTGATTTGGATTTGATAAACAATTTTAAATAACAAATTATGATAGGAAGGTGTGAAGAATGGATGAATTTTAAGGCTTCACTAGTTCGATGCCATATTCGTTATAAAATAATTCTAAATTGAGTAAGTACCTAAACAGAATTCTGAAAAGTATTTAAGATGCAAAACACATGTAGATATATTTTGACACTTTTGTGCTAAAATCGTAACGTTCTTTTACGGTTTTCTTACAAAATAACAGCTCTCTATCCAGGATTTTCTTTATGACTATTAGAATCCTTCGGCTCCAGTAGTGTTATACTGAAATCCCGGTAGATTTTTGTATGGAACAGTGAAATCGCAAAACCAATGCAATCCAGTTGTACATCTCCGATACAATAAGATTTTATCCAATATAAGCATTTTCGTTTACTTCAACGTAAGAAGCTTGACAACATTTGCATGACTTATAGTCAGATCTAAATAATTATTATTTATTTAATTCTCCACCTCAGCCACCGTAGTGGACTATGGCTTAAAACCTTTTTATATTTTAAAAAGATCTGAGCCTATCAATAGTACAAAAATGGACTGAAGATGATGACATCAGGGACTTAAAAGTTTTTTACAGGATTGAAGATAAAACAGCTGAAAGAACATAATTACATTATGTGCCAGTTAAGAGTCGCATTAATAACTTAGATCTCAAATCCCTATACAAATTGTAGTTGTTCATAATATTAGCTCAGTCGAAGCAGTAAATTACACCAAGCATTTGGCATATTTAACTGGTTCGAACCAACGTCTAGTATTATTTCACAGTAAGCTGAATATTATGCGATTATACGCCGGCCGTGAGGCATGGAATGCACCGACTATGCAAGGATGCTGAATGGAATCTCTTCGCCTGGGGACGATATTTTAGCATAAAAATGTATTGAACTGGTAATGGTTTGCTGTGATGCTCTATATTTTTGTAATTTATCATATCTTGAATAATAAAGGGGTAAAAAAATTGAACAAAATAAAAATATGAATATAACGTCACCGACTTACATAGTTTTCGCTTACAATCTTAGGAAATAAATAAAATCGATTTTAAATCCCATCAGTACCGTTACACTCTTTCCATCTGCGCCACCTGTGCTTGTTTTCATACTTAAAGAGTAGACCTTGGGGTATCTTCTGTCATCTTTTCTTTCTCTCGGTTCCGTGGTGATGGTGACGTGGTGATGGACGACCTACTAGGTCACCTAGTAGGTCGGACCTACTAATCTCTTAGTCATTATTACTAATGAATTAATACAACAACTTGGAATATTAAATGATAAAGATATACAGCGGTAAGTAAAAAAAAGGCGCATCCCGCAGACGGGTAAAATGAAAACGAAAAACGGGAAACCGCCAAAAATACAATCGTAACTCAAAACAAACCGGAACTCGAAGTGGCTACAAAGCCATCAACGTGGTTAATTTATGACATAAACATTCGCGATGTTTTGACGGCAACGCGTTTTACCTCTTAAATTGCCATTAAAGTATTTAAAAAAATATACGCATAGTTTACGCCATGTGTTTTTAATAATTTGGTAATTTTTAGCTGACTTCAATAAAAGAGGAGATTTTCAATTTCGTTAGCTACATCAGTTAGAAAAGTTAGAAGACGACCAATATTGTTTTTGAGGACCCCTTCAGAGGAATGTTGTATTTAGTATGGATCAAGCAGTTATTCAGTGGACAGGAGTGCGTATTTTAAAAGAAGACGTTATTAAATAATAATTTATTACAAAACTTTGGCTATCTTTTCTTCACTTACATTTCACAAAATACAAAATACAAAATAATGCCACAGAACCAGGACATTTATTCCGTAACGAGTTTCAATGGCTCTTCCCTTAGGAAACGCCGTAAACTTACAACTGCACAACTTGGGACGCCCCGGGACTCGCTGTGGGTAGATTTCAACAGAAAACACGTTTCATTCCATACAGTTTTACAAATTCGGGTAAAATGTTCTTAAGTACGAGTATTTAATTTTGTCTTGGAAACCGATTTTAAAATGATAAGAAGGAAATAGTTTGTAACATACTTTAATTCATTGTCAAGCTAACACGAGCTAAAAAAGAATCATAAACAGGCTCAGTCACTCTTTTTTCAAGTGATTAATAATAAATCATTTCCGAAACACGTTTCAAAACTGGGATTGCATGATATTTGTAACGAAATGACTAGGAAAATAAGTTTGGAAATTTCTAACATGTAACGCAACTGTGCATTCTAATTTCATTTGGTCTACAAGCCGGGAATTTTCAGTACGGCGCTGTAGTAACATTTTCGACTATGAAAGTAAGCCGTCTTTGACCGTGGAGGCGAGTGCGGGTGCTGGTGCGGTAGCGTATAAGTCAAATTAACGTACTTCAGTAGTAGTGATGTTATAGATATGAAATTTCGGATCTGGATATTATTATAATAACATAAATAACTTTAAATCGGTTACGGTTACAGATATGTAATTATTTCGGATTATCCCTACCTATCAAGACCAAAAAGTAAATAATGTTAGTATTGTGCAATTCAAAATTATTATTAGAAATTATAGCAAAAATTAGATAAAAAAATTGCCAAATAAGTATGATCATTGATGCTGAAATAAATCGCGATACTGGCATTAAGTCAAATTGGCCGCCTATTTATTTGAAATTGCTTTCCTTGATGAATTCGAGCAATATCGGCGTGTTTGTGAATTTTTTGATTACATATGGAGTTATTGACGGATCGGTTCTCTTATGTGGAATGAGTTTGGAATTGTTGACTTATACATTTAGCTTTTTATTACATTTTCAATTTCGCTAAAACGTAGCTAAATACTTTAGAGCATTTTTGCTGTTAGAAGATCCAAATTACGTTTACAGTAGGCGTTCGTACTAATTAGGTACATAACAGTTAATAATTTATAATTACATGAGTACATATCATATTTAATTATGTTTAATTTTTAGCTGACGAATTTCTTTTTTTGTCTGGAGAGTATGTTTTTAATTGGGAACCATAAAACATTGACCTGACCTAAAGTTCGCAGATACATTGTAACACCCAAATCGATAGCAATAAAACAAGTGTGTTAGTTTTTAATAATTGTTGCTTCGAGTTATTGCACTATCTAGTATACCTATACCATAAGGTCCTAAACGTGATCAACGATACTTCGTAACGGTTGATCGTAATCGAACTGCGATTAAGTAAATATGTTACTACTACTTAAATATGTTACTACAAGTCAATAGGTAGAGATGCCTCAGTGGTTAAGAATTTCGGACATAACCTTACTTCAATAGATTGGGGTTATTACGCTTATATATCAAAATGGGTTTCTAGTTAAGTTAGCAAAATTTTAATACAAGATTAATGAACAAAATAATATTCGTATTTCTATATTTATTATACGCCAATTACTTAAATTAAGTAGGTACAGTTAAATTAGCTTTAACCTAAAATTCATGAAATGTAATTAGATTTATTATAAATTGTCTAACTGTCAGTTATAAATAAAGTGAGGCCTGACAAATTAGTTTTTGGCGCGCTACGTAAAGAAAATGTAGTAGGACTGCTTAAACAATTACTTTTCGCCAGAGTTTTTAATCTTCTCATTATGACTTAGAGCCCCCGGAGATTATGAAAGAAGAGCGATGAGATTAAGTGTTTGAAGGAGGTAGTACTAAATATTATTTGTTCTTATTATATTTAGAAATTCGCTTTACGTAATAATACCGCCTATTTGTGTACGCGTTTCTTTTTATCACGTTATGCGTTATATTGTTGTTTATTTTGTAACTATGTAATTTCAAAAAGGAGGACGGTCAATGTTCGTTTGTATGTATTTTTCCCCTTTTTATGTATGTTCCCCGATATCTCCGCCTATTAACTAATTTTAATGATTATTTTTTTATAAGAAAGGGTTTGGTCTGAAATTGGTATTAGAAATATAAAGATGATAAAACCTTGGACTTCGAAAATGTTTATTTTCTTTATTTTGTGACGCCTGTCCAACATTCTTTCTCTTTTAAAAATGTCCGAGTCAAGTGAAGTCAATAACGTCGACTAGATTAAGTAAAATCTAGCGTCGTGAATGGTTTAATTTCAAGCAGAAATGAGCTCGTCGTCTCTTAGTAAAGGCTTTGAACGGCGCTGACGAGGGGACCCGTCAAACAGCGTAATCAGCACTTCTGAACGAGTTAATTACAGAAATATTAGTTATCGCCAAGAAAATAAGTTATGTTCCTGTATTTTCTTTCTTGTCCCGTTTTATTAATCAATACTATTTATTACATGGATTTTATTATTTTGGTTATATGTTTAGGTATTTGAAAAAATGTATATCAACCTTAAGTAAAGGTTTTGATTGTAGTTTAACCAGTTCATCTGTGACATAATATCTTGTGACTTTAAGTAATAAAAAGAACTAAAATAACGCTTTACACTCTTCCACATTAGGATTCCCTCTCTCGTGGGTACCATGGAAACACACAAATACCCAGAAAGGAAATCTCAATTCATTGTTTAAACTTACGAGTATGCTCTGTTACCACTGTTCATATAGATTACGAAATATTAATAAACGCCCTATATTCTTAACGGATATCTGGATAATGTTACTATGAAGTGGTGCAAACAGAAAATAAACTCTAACATTCAAATTAATTAAATTAGATCATTACCGAGCAGTGCGAAGTTGTTTCTTAAATAAACCAGTTTAATTAATTACTCGCCGATGCAGCGCCATTCTAAAGATTCAACTTTAGAAGCTATTGTATTGTACTTTATTCCAAGCGTTGCCTGTTGTTTGTTCAAATTTCGTTTAAAAGTTAAAAGCGTTCTGTTATATTGTTTTTGTGGTGATCACGCTTAAAGGTATGAGATAAATCATTATTTATAGCCACCCTTTGTGCATCCCAAATATCAGTAATAGCGTAGTTCCTGTGTTTAATAGGATGGAGGTATAATATAACCTTGTGTTACACTTTTGTGCAAAGTATACCGTAATATTATGTTCATAAAACAACAAAGTTTAGATAGTAACAGACTAGATATTACATTGTTAAGTATTGGCAAGCAGATATTTTATGTTGCAATTTATTATATAAGATAACAGAAAAAAATTGTAAAAATTTTATGAGTAATAGACATTTCTCAAAATATCTTTTGATACAGGTAGATATTAGATAGACTATATCATTCCTTGCCGCATTAGCTTGAACTAGTCAGTGCAGAGTAGTGGTTTGGTGAAACAATCACACTATATTATATATAGTGTATCAACTCTTAACGAGATGTCATCAATAGTTTCATGTCGTGCGTCAAAATAATTATAACCTAAATAACTATAACGACGCCTTGCGGAGGTCTACGCTTCTTCTTTCTTGGAAGCGAATACTTTTATAAAAATAATTTGTTGTTTAAATCTTAATAATTTATTTAAATATGTATATAACAGTTCCTTTACCCAGCCCCCACACGAGGCGCGTCTCCATGAATAAACCATCCGGTGAATGTTGAATTTGAGTCAAGTGCGAACATGTTTTATGACGGTCGTGTATTATTGCAGTCACTGAACGACTATTTTAGCACTTTTTAGATGTGTCATAGCTTTTTTACCAGTATTTTTTCTCTCGTCTCGGCAAAATGAGCACGGGTTGATCTTTGATCCAATGGACTGAGGAATGACTTGATAAAGATCGAAGGAAATCGCTGAATTCAGTGAATCGGTGAAGACAGCTTAGGGTCGAACAGAGTGTTTGGTGCTCTTGTCTCCTCTGCTGTCTCCCGTAAGGACGATAGTAGGAATCTGTTAGTATGCTTGGCTACAATGGCTGCCATAAACGGGGAAGACAAGTGTTTCTACCCGAGCGACATGACGCTACCATGTTCCAGCAGAGGTCTACTTATCTACCAATAGATTATAAAAAATTTAGTTCTCGGACCTCAGTTCGTTTTAAACATGATACATATTTAATTAAGATTTAAAATACATCATAAAATCTTTTACGAAAATTATTTTGGAAATTATCAAATGGTATAAAGTATCAATTTCGTTACTGAAAATCCCAAATCCGAAAATGAAATAAGTACCTACTACCGAGCTTTTCCAAGTAACGCACTGATCATGTTTGATTAGTTGTAAGTAGACGAAAGAAATAGGAATCAAATAAAAACAGTTTCTTAAGAAAGTGTCAAAAAATTGTGAAGAAGACAGCGCTTATGTTCTTTGGGGATGGAAATAGCCTCCCAACGAGTGCTGTTGGCTATTACTTAATAGTTTTACGATCGCGATGGAAAGTGGATCCTTACTATTCAATGGTGATAGCTTTAATTGTGTTTAGGCTAGATCATCAACTTTCAAATTAAGAATTGTCTTTTAGAATTGTATTTTATTTGTGTAAGTTCCTAGTTACTTAGAACTTATCCAGCACTTAACCTCCATTACTCCATGAATAAACCATGTATGGAATGTGGAGCTCGTGTCAAGTGCGAACGTGTTATACGCTTTTACAGAGACCACGTATTATTGCAACCAACGAAAGGCACTTTTCTCTCGCTGTATTTTCTTTAAAAACCTCTCGATCTTGTTTTTTGTGAGAAATGCTTTTAAACTATTGGATTAAAATTAGAATGGTCACCATACTGCCACTGTTTCTGCCATAGAATTGTTACTGATTTTTTGACATTTCTTTTTAATAAATTGATTTCCAAAAATTCCCCGGTGTAGCAATTTTATGACTGAAATTTTAACAAGCGTTAACACAAGCTACGATATTAAGTTTTGGTATCGCCTACCACACCATTTTTCCATCGCCAAGGTTGACTGGTGGAGAGGGTAAACTTAATAGTTTACTTTTCGTAACCTATAGCTTTACAAGAGATTTTAAACAAAAAATGTTTTTATTGTCTTTTTTTCAAACGGTGTGTGTTACCAGAACGGTACGCTAAAATTTAACCGCTAAGTTGTCACTGAGTCAAAATTCTCATGTTATAGCTGTCACAATTGAAATTCTTACTTCTGTACTAGATGACTCAACAGTCTTTTTCTGTTGAAATATACAAAAAATCCTGGAAACTAATAATGTAAGAAAAATATAAAGGAAGTTATTTAATATGTATACATTAATTTAAATCGATAGAGAATTGGCTCTCGTATCAACTTCACTTCATTAGCTGATAAAACGGCTAAAGTAAGAGGATAGATAGCGGCAACGATCGTTCAGATCACATGGACGCTCGAACTCTCTTATTGATGTCGAGTACATACATCTAGAGACATACATACTCGTAGGTACTACGGGCTATTGTATGCAAGTAATACAGGCGTTTTGCGGTCATCGGACGCTGAAATCGAATTAGGCTAGTCCCTTTGACAGCGTTCCAGTTTGTCCAACTATTCGTACCGATACTAATTAATGTAAATTTGTTGACTAGTTTACAAGGTAGTAGGATTCTTGTAGTTAATGGTAGTGGCGGATTATCCCTAAGGCAAAATAGGCACGTGCTTAGGGACGCAAGGTTACAGAAAGGGCGGACAAAAGTTTTTAAATGAAGAATAAAATTATTTAATGACGATTATTGGACTATGTGTGGTGTAGTAGCTATCATGGCGGCATTTGAAGGGAAGGGAGAAATCTATGTATTTATTGGACACGTTAATAAAAAATAATGAAATAAAATTAGCGTAATATTTTTTGGCTTCGGTTATTTGTATGAAGATAGTCTTCTGTATTATTTTTATTTATTACATAAATAATATTGTATTATTTTATGTCAATTGATTATTATATTATTGTTGTTTCGCCTCGAATTTATAATTCAATCTTCTGACCTGAAACTTCGAACATAAATCATACTGACCGCGATATACTTGAATAACTTTGAGGGTTATTAAACAAACTTACAAGTAATACAATAATTTTGAACGCGTAATTATTATACAGTTATGTCAAGAATTTTACAAATTATTCCGTAAATTTATGTATCTAAATAATATGTACCAGAGTTTCGTCTCAATGCCACTCTTATTTTGGATATTTTTGGGGAGCTGAATGAGGGAGTCGACCCACGAGTAAGTAAAGCATTCATAATACAACCCCCTTATATTATTCTGAGCCACCAGATGATTTGAAATTATAATTGCTTAAAACTTTCGTAAGAAACATTTCGGCAACTTCGTGACCGGAATTTTTATTGCTTTCAGAAGTCCATAAATATTTATTTCACCAGTAAAATAATCGAATTTGCTGAAAAATCAAAAAGAAAGGGATTGAACTTCACCTGCAAGGCAAGCGCAATGCAGCTGGACTCAGCTACAACAAGTAGGTGCTACTTCTGTTGAACTGTAAATTAAGATTAGAACTAACCGGCAGCACTTGAAACTTTCACGTTAATATATTTGTCTACTCTAGCTCAAGTGCGCCCGGAGTAAGCAAGCGCTTTGTTAAAAAATTCTCAACAACGACACAGTTTACTAAGCGAAATAACTTCGAAGGAATAGAAGGTTAAATATAACGCATTATAATGACTATACAACTATAACACCCTAGTGTTATAATTGTATATTTGTACATGACATGATTTGTAAATCGCAATGTAGTAGACTTAATGAGGTTGCGATACGAATCTGGTCAGTTATTGTTTTTCAGGTAGAAAGATCTGAATGTCGGTTGACCTTTAGCACGAGGATTAATCGGCCTGTATTTATAAACTGAACTCAAAATGGATCTGTCTTGAGCAGGACTACTGCTTGTCTTGAGCGGAGGATATAAGTAATGTAATATTAGGCAACTATGATAATTATCTATAAGCTGATAATTTTATTGAGATACTTAATTAAAATAATTGCTGCATTCTACATTACAGTTGCTACGTACAATTTTTCTGCCAATGAAAAGCGCAGTGCGGTTTGCATAAGGCCATCCATATGCATGAAGTGACAGAGATGAAAGCGCGGCTGGTGCATGTAAATTCAGTAAGCTAAAGAGCCAACAATAATAAAAAAACAGTGACAAACTGAACTGTGACTAATCTGTTTTATATTTGACCAAAACACAGAGAGGTCGGGAAAGAGGTTTTTTTTGTAATTTTGACCTTTAGTTCTTCGTCATGTTCAGCAAAAAACAACATACTGGTTGATGCCTATCAATGGTATTTTTATTTATTGACCTATTTTATTTAGTTATGTATTAAAATGTTATTATACCTAATATACGATATATTTGTATAAGTATAAAAGTCTTATGCTATAAGCATTCTCTACTAGTAAAACTTTAACCGCAGCAGAGAACGCCGAATTGAACTTCAAAGTTTTTTTTGCCTATTTTCATACAAAATAACTTTATGAACTTTGTCACAAGTGAGTGGCGT
>DWQK01004155.1:0-10735 GCA_018231225.1 Noctuana stator
AATTTTTTAAATCCGACTTGTAGTTCCAGAGATTAGCTCGTTCAAACAAATAAACTCCTCAGTTTTATATATTAGTAGGTATAGATAATCGTATCGTACTCGTATTAGAAAATTTTATGGTTCTACCTACAGTAGTTCAGGTCATGCGGCGGAAAACTGTACGAAAACCTGTTCAGAAGTCGAGTTTATTTCGTATGGAACGACACACAAGAAACATGACGAGGAAATTTATTTTATAATACGTACCTACCTAGAATATAATTTTAAAGGGAAATGGTTAAATTTTGATATAATTTATTAAACTAAATAAAACTGTTATTTATTTTTACAATTTTACAGATCATAATATACCTGTTAGTTGAATACACTTAAACAAAATTCTTTCATAAACCGGTGCTTAGTTGTACGTCGTTCTGATTCGTAGTACTTTCCTATTTGAGGTTAGACGTGGAAGTCCATGTGTTGCAGTGACAATATTGCGACCTTAAGTTTCAGGTATAGGTATTATCTTCTATCTTCTTCTATACTTATAATAAATGTGTAGAGGTCAATTCTGCACATGAAATATATTTTCAAAATAACTATCAGGGGGTGATTAGGGATCGATACTGAGCCAAAAATGCAATCAGTAAAATTTTTGTCTGTCTGTCCGTCACTCCGGAGCTGGTTTAAGTATACTTTTCATCACGCATCAATAGGAGCAGAGCAGTGAAGGGAAATGTTGGGAAATTTTTTTTAACGCGGGTGAAACCGCGGGACACAACTATTTTCTAAATATAATTTATTAATTACCTTACGGCAATAAAAGTAATAGAAGTGGAACAATATAAATAAAATAAATGAGCGATGAACGGGTATGATCAGTTGGTTTATTATATTCAAATAACTTGTTCAGAGTTTGATACCATTCAACCGGGTACTCCTTTGTTCTTCAAGTTTCCCGGATTATCTCGCAGCTGCACTGCAGATGATCCTGGTGTAAGATACTGGATTTATCCGTCTATTTCTTTGGAAACAAGGATCAGCGGGCTTAGTACGAGTTTTGATAGTTTAAAAAACGTAATCGACTTAACTACGAGGATAATTCCATACATTGCATAACTCGTACTATGAAAAGTAGCATTGGGTTATAAAAACGAGCAATGAATACGATATACTTTTTAGTACTTGCTGTACTCGCTATGGGAGTTGCTCTATGGTATTTGGCTGCTCTATGCAATTTTTCCTAAACCAAGGAAGGCCTTTTTCAGGCGACGATAAAACCCTTCAAAAATGTACCCGGACATCCTGGGAGTGACACCGGGTAATGTGGGATTCTTACCGCACTAAAATCCCCTCGATGGCCTATCTCAGCACAGTGAGGACTTCAGGATCTCTAAAGGAACGCACTGGTCCTAAACCAAGGAAGGCCTGGAGCATACATACAATATGTAGGATGTTGCTCCAATACTGATTGATGAAGCAAGGTGACTAGTTGCACAAATTACTCATGTTGCTTGCATCGATCTGTCCAACTTTGTAGTTGGCATATCATGGAGATATCTGACAAATCGAAAAATGCTGATGCATCATGATTGTACTTAATAAAGAACTAGATTGAATAAATTCAATAATTGGCAACTCACGACATAATATTATGAGGCGAGACGAAATGATGAAACGGTCGCGATAATTTCTTTGTCAGATTAAAAAATCCCCGACGTTAAAGCCTTCTGTAAACTGTAAGTAGATGAGGCGTAACCGCCATCTGCCCAATTCTACAACGGTTCGTTTGTTCCCCAAAGTATTCGTAACGAGACAAACTTCTATCAATTTAACTGTTTTCAAAACGGTTTCGGATTCAATCTTTTTAATGGCGGCTCGTAAAATTTTACGGCGAAATGAAATTATTTAAGTGCTCCATCGTTTGAGCGTTCCCTAGAAGTTGAAGTATTCATTAAGTGGATACTAAATTTCATGGTTTGTTGCCGCAAACCGTCTTTTATTGCAGGTCTCAAACAATTTGGGTATCTTTAGATATTTTCCAATGAGCATAACAAAATTATTACAGAGCCGTAGGCACTTGCCTTATCGCGCAAACTAAAAGACTAGGTATCGAATAATCACTTCTTAGCAATGAACCCTTTTAGAGAAGAGTATGAAGAAACACAACCCTTTTGGAGAACATTGCGGAAAAACCATTTCTACCGTAAAGTCATTAGTATGGATCGGCGTGAATACCTGCATTTTAATACTAAGCGACTACGTAAATTCTCAGGGTGCAATGAATTTACGTATAAGGTAAATTAAAGCTATATGAAGGATTTCTGTACTTTTTAAGATTGAATTCGACAAACAATGATAGACAAACGTTAAAGATGCTGCTATTAATAAATAAGCTTGAAAATACATTGAAATGTGATATTTTCATATCTATCATTCGCTTGTTAGACACCTACTCGTAGTTTATAAGCGTGTTATTAATCTTATTTTCTTCGGTCCTTTAGATCACCTTCAAGGCTTGAAAGATTTACAAATAAGATGTTCTTGTAATTAGACTTTAACCCTGTAGATTATAGTTCAGTGAAGCGGTTATTACTTTCATAGTATACAAGTATTAGGTTTGAGATTTCGTTATATTAATAACTACTATACAAGTGTTGTTACTTATTAGTATGTTTACTTTCATTAAGTTTTAAGAGATTAATAATATGTAAATTTTCGTTACGTTTTCACAGTCTAACTTAACAGTAATATGATAGCATTGGAACATACTTCTCTTTGAGATAAGTATTCACTTCTGTAATACAGAAGTACTTCTACTGATTCCAGCTAATCAATTCAATTCTCTGTTTGTGCTTTTGCCCACAGGTGTACAATGCCCCGTGTGAAGAAGTGTCTGATCTATATCGGCATTGCGGCCTTTCTGCACCAACTTCCGAGGTTCTTTGACCGGCAGTATGTGCCCCACGTCACCGTGTGGCGAGGACACTTGGAAGAGGTTTGCAGGGTGAGAAGAACATTATTTTTGTACTATGTTTGCAACGCGCTTGAAGCGCGCATGGCCCCGCTGGTAGTGTTGATCGCAGGCGGACTTACTGTTAAGCAATGTCGGGCGATCCCGGTTGTTATCGATGATAACAGTTGTTAAACCTAGTCGGAGGCCCTCTGGGCGGTTTGACAACATCCGACACGTGTTGGCCACTAACCCGTATCTCCATCAATCCGCATTGGAACAGCGTTGTGGAGTATTCAGGCATTCTCCGGTTGTGGGGAGAGACCCGTGCCCAGAAGTGGGACGTAAAAAGGGTTGAAGGCATGTTTGCAACATACTCTACCATGGCTTTCAATTCTTCATTATTACTGAAGTACTTATCGTGTAAGTAAGGAATTTGATGGCTTTATTCATGGCAGCTCAAAGGAAATTCATCTATTAATCATTCATGGTATTTGCGCTTCTCATATCATAGTCCCGTGTAGAGGGACGCTTATGGATTGATGATGACTATTTTCGTAAAGATCAAACTAATTTACTGGAAAAACAGTCGCTATCCGGCAAAATGAGTCCCAAAATGGAACCCAATTTTACAAAGTCTTTACATAATTTATGAAGAAAATAAAAGTCCAATATCTAAAGTCGATCTGCCGAGATCGATGTGGCCGGTTTGATTGATGTAACACAGATTACGCCCAAATCTGTTCAATCGACCCATTGCACTGTGTAGACGGCTATCAGCTTTGAAACTACCCCATATGTATGCGGTATGACCAGTTTATTATTTTGCGCAGGTTATATATCTGCTTCAAAATGTTTTGTTGTCTTAAAAGTATACCGCCTATCTATTAATTTATGAATTAAAATTATTTGAAAACCAAGTTATTCTCCTTTGTTAATAATAATTTGTTCCTTTTCTCCTCACAATGATGAAATTTGTCAATCAGAAATAGCAAAACATTCTTCTTATAAATATTTAAAAATATAATCCCTCTACTGCCACCCACTCTCTCTGGATAAATCTCTATTCCGCCCTCCTCGCTTACTCTCTTCTGCCTACAATCACCACACATCTCCTGACTTCATCGCCTCATCAGCACTTAGTAACGAAGCTGAGTAATTCTAAGTCGGAAAAGCGGAAGAGAGAGAAGGAGAAGAGAGAGAAAAAGAAAGGGAAAAAAGTATAAAGTTCATTATTTTAAGGCCGCCACAACTTTTTCACCCAGCGTTTCACTTAATTGCGCAGCCTCAAGCCACCAATAAAACCATCATTACAAAGTGACAACATTTAAACATCGGAGAAAGTTCTGCGCTTATAATTGACGAGGATAAAATGAACAACAGTGTATCCATTATCCGCCGTCACGATGTAACAAATTAACTTCGCAGTTCCCTCATTAGACGCCAACTTTTTCCTGCGACAGTTACAGATTGTCGCTGCCTCGTCCTAGTTGTCTAAAAGAGCCAATATTCCATCATCATCTAGTGTTTTGACACATTTTTTTATACAAAAACAATTTTTTGGCTTAAAGCATTGTTGACTTAGATTTTTATTGTAAAAAAGCTATTGTAGAAGCTACTTTCGAAAGTTCCGAATATTCAAAGATGGAGTTTTTATCAGAATTCGAGAGTCAGCTAAAGAAGAACGAGCAAGCAAGTCACCTAATTATCTATTGACTATTTAACGGTACTTTATAACCTTAAAGTTTACAAGGCGTTTTAAATAAATAAACATATATATATATAAGCTTAATTTTTATGTTTTGTCTCCAGGTCGAGATGTCACAATGGGTGCATACGCTGTCATTAGATGCATATTTCATCACCTACTTCGCTTTCCGTGTCCTCTTCGTCCACCTCATCCCCTGCACATCCTTGGTCGTCCTCAACGTCCTGCTCTTCAGAGCCATGAGGACAGCCCAGCTGAACCGACAGAAGCTTTTCAAGGAGAACCGAAAATCCGAGTGCAAGAGACTACGCGACTCCAATTGCACGACTTTGATGCTCATCGTCGTAGTAACAGTCTTCCTCATGGTCGAAATTCCCGTGGCAGTTGTCACCATTCTCCATATTATTTCCAGTACGTTAGTAGACTTCCTTGACTATCATATCGCTAATATCCTTATCCTGATCACGAATTTCTTCATTATTGTCTCCTACCCAATAAACTTCGCTATTTACTGCGGTATGTCGAGACAGTTTAGGGAAACCTTCAAAGAACTCTTCATACGAGGAGCAGTTACTAGTAGAAATGGGGGTTCAAGTAGGTACTCCTTAGTCAA
Source organism: Noctuana stator (assembly GCA_018231225.1). Taxonomy (NCBI): domain Eukaryota; kingdom Metazoa; phylum Arthropoda; class Insecta; order Lepidoptera; family Hesperiidae; genus Noctuana; species Noctuana stator. The sequence continues at coordinate 5,257 of DWQK01004155.1, forward strand.
TGGTCCTAGAACTTGCACCAACGAAACTGTACTTTAGATTTAAGACCCTACGAACTAGGTAAAAAGGTTTGTTTTTGAATGATATGTTGTTAGTCTGTAGAGGTCATAGGCAAATAGGTTTTATCAAAAATTATTCTCACGTATTTTATCTGCACTAAATCTTTAAAATATTTTTTTTAAACTTACTTACCTTATGACTTATGAATCGCCTTACTATTTATTGTCTTTATTAGCTATTACACTTAATTGTAAAAATTATAACTGTTTTATTAATTATAGATGCTGAATAAGAAATATTTATATTTAAAAGTTTTAATGTTTATTAAAAAAGGATACTTTTTCATGGCTGTGTGGTGACCTGATCATAGCTTTATTGTAGAAAAAAATTCAATTTAATTATTATCTGTATTTATTTCTTGATGAGCTGACCACACTGCCTGTAAATGGTGAGCCCCCATTTAGAAAAAGTATCCTTGCTGTACATAAATTTTGTATCTGTAATAAATATAATTTATTATTAGCATGCTAAATAAAATGTGTAATGTGCTTCGATAAATTGTAAAAATAGATAGCGTATTGTAAATAATTTTGTAAAGTATACAATAAATGAACGCATAACTATACAATGAATTAATTATGTAAAAATTAGTTATTTAAACAGCATTACGAATAACCTAAAATGTACACTCAAATGAAATTGTATCGTAGTAAAATCGGTGTAAGCTTTTTGTGGTAATCAATGAGTATTTAGTGGTAAGGGATTTCTGTTTAATTAAACATTAAAAATGATTATTTATTTAGTATAAAACTGTGAATTTTTTAATGAATGACTTGGAGGACCACGGTGAATTGAATGTCGGTGAATATTGTAAAGTTTTCATTATTACATTAATAAAAATTGTAATAGTGTATTTTGTCTTTTATTAATATTCATTCTTAGGGTTCCGTACGGAAAGGGTAAAAGGGACCCTATTACCCTACGACCCTACGACTTTGCTGTCCATCCGTCTGTCTGTCTTTTGGTCTGTTTGTCTGTCCATCATACCAGACTGTATCTCATGAACCGTGATACACAGTTGAAATTATCTCAAATTATGTATGTCTGTTGCCGCTATAATAACAGTAACTACAAAACGAAATAAAAAATTTTGCTTTTATAAACACGGAACCCATCGTGCTGGTGTCCGACTCGCAATTGTTTGGTTTTTTTATTTAAACAAAGTAATGTGGTCTTTGTTTAAATAAAATTGTTATTATTAGTTATAATTATTAGTTAATCTCTGCAGGTATTTATTATAATTAAATTATTCTAGTAATTCCAGTAGTTTGTATAGATATACAATTTTAAATATATATAAAAGAGACAGTAAAACACAGACATTATATACTAATTAATATAAGATACGTCATCCAAATTGCTGGCCTGTGGATGGGTACCCAATATGCTGGCAACATTGCCTCTCTGAACACACACACACACATGACATCTGTAATAATAACATGCCTGCCTTCAACCCTTTTCTTTTATATCCCACTGCTGGGCACGGATCTCTGCCCACAACCGGGGAAGACCTTGAACATACTGCACCAATAATAATATAATAAATAATATTCCACATTTTGCAGTTGATTACAGTAGGTACTCGTACCTCGTGGGGGCATATTACGAACTTTTAACACCATTCTGTTTACGTCAGTTACTTCCGCAACGGTCACGTGACACTTACATTGACCAATCCCGTTCTCTGAACGTGTTCTGAGTCTTGGAAAGTGAATCCAAGAATGTAACAATAATAACAATAATATGTTAGCTACTTGTTAGATCTAGCTCACACCACGCTTCATCAGGTCATGGAGCCTTTGATTAGTTGACCGTGTGATTAGGAATTATTTTGGTGTTTGGTGTTTATTTTGGTGTTTGGTGTTTATACCCACTGAATATAATGATGACACCATAATAAGGTATTATTACGCGTATGGTATGTTTTATGTCTTCTATCTTAATTAAAATGAAAACTGGATCCTGTTTTAAGAACACGCACGTTACGTGGTAAAATAAGTATAAAAGCTAAAATGACGTGTATATGTTACCGTAAGATAGTTAAATACTATATTTTTGATATGCATAATATTTCTTCTTTACTACATAGTATACCTAAACGAAATCGCTTCCACTGTCTTATCATTTAATCTTATTTTAATGCAGTTTTAAACAAAAGATACAGTGATTTAAGAGGAAGGTTTATTTAATAATTTTGAAGTGGTAGATATATAGTTTACCGGGTCAGCTAGTATCTATCAGTCCACTACTGGACATAGGCCTCCTCTAAGTGGCGCCACTCCGTCCGGTTCTGTGCCCTGTGGATGCTGGATCCACTACCTTCCCGCTCTGCTAGTATGCCTATAATATATATTTAAAAATGAATTAACGTTTGTTAGTCTCAGAAGAACTCGAACTCGATTTATGGAGTAAAAAAAGGCTTCACTCGAGATGAGCCGTGGGAAAAATTTCTAAAATAGTTAAAAAACTTTGTATAAACAAAAAAAGGAAACGAAAAGTTTTCTAGAGAATAAAATACCGTTTTTCTTAAATCACTCACTCAATCTCGAAATGTAATTGATCTATAGGAATAAAATTTGAAAAAACCTAGTTTATGACTAGGAGACATTAGCTAAACTGATATTTCAGCAACCGCACCCATCAATAACACAGCCTAAATAATTTACGGCATAATCCACTTTCTCGGAAGATTGAGTAATAAACTAATACAAGAGATGTTTGTCGCGTTTATACCGTCATAATATTGGCCACCCCCTATCATTGCCCCCGGGGGCACGCCGCTGGATACCGGGCGTGGTATGATTGAGCTCAATAATTCAATAACGTTTTATTGTCTCGACAACGTCCACAATTGATTGGATAAGGCTGATCGAACTAGTTTCGACTTTCAAACGTCACCAAATTAGCTTGAAGTAACTATAATTTAATGTGACTGGCTGTAACTGCTGTAACTACGAGTATAATTGAATATGACTACTATGAGTATTGAATGTGACTTATGAATAAACGTATTAAGCTGAAACCAACTAAAACTTAATACAAACTTTAAACTAATTAAACTTTATGAAACAATGATATTAACATGCAGAACTTAAAAGGTAAGGTACTGTTTAATTCCTCAGAAGTAGCATCATAAAAAATACACTATATGTATACTGGTAGTAGCGGTGACGGATGAATAATTTGGTCTAAAATTTTTTGTAATAATTAAATTAAATTAAGATTTTTGACATTGTTAAATTGTATCAATTACGTAGTAACGTAACAAGTCACTATCTAAAATTCTCGCCTTGCCTAATAAGTTACATTTGCAACATATAATGTAATTAATAGTTAAATAAATATGGAGTAAACCAAACAGATATAAATGTAAATAAAAAGTTATTTATCAAGTTACAAAAGATAAGAATAGTGTATTAATTGCCTTCAACCCTTTTTATGTCCCACTGCTGGGCACGGGACTCCCCCACAACTGGGGAAGGCCTGGAGTGTACTCCACGCTGTTTCAATGCGAGTTGGTGGAGGCTATTAATAATGTAACAAAGGTATAGATTAATCATTAAATAGCATCGTCAACACCGGACGTTTTTTCCGCTCCGCATGAAAAAAACCTTAGTCTGCCGCGTGTAACTGAAGCCAGCATCGGTTTCTGAGAAACTAGGGTACAAGTTAATCAGAATAATTAATTAGATTCGACGTATAGAAATCTCATGTTAATAGAAATTCCTGAAAGTGTTACATACTGAGCAGCTGTATATTACTTTAATGGTGGAAAATTGATATTGTTATATTGATAGGCTCGACCAATATCGGTGGAATAGTCAGAGGTTATATATGGATATGGGTTTTTGCGACCTTGATTTTAAAGGAGTGCCGAGATTTTTTACCGCCGGCTTTTTTCTCCCGGTTGTGTGTTTGACGTTCATCGAGTGTTTACAAATACCTTATGATGAATAAAAATGTTTTTATTTTATTTATTTATTTAACACCTGGTGGCGTGGTGGCCTTTTATTATTGTATTGTTCCCCGAAGGGAAACCTTCAAAACGTACCCGAATACCATGACGGAAACGTTTACGAACGAATAACTAATTTAGAATTGAGATATTCTTTAGCAAACTATTGAAAACAAGAACTAATCGACAATCCGTCAAAGAGATGTTTTCGACATCTTAAAGTAAGTAAGGTCTTGAGCCCCCAAAAGACATTAACGACTTATTAATCTCACCAAGACATTCAGTCAATATTCTCATTAATCAACCGAGCTAACTTCAACTTCCAGAGACAGTTGCAAAGATAAGCTATTGGTATTAGTCGTCAGTCAAAACTTTTGCAGTTAATCAAGCGACGTTCTTATGAAGATGGACCGTTTGATTGAGGGACAGCACCAGATGGAGTGTCACCAACTAGAGACTCATGTTCAGCAGTAGACTTCCAACTACTGATGAATGGATTGTCAGAATCACTTTTCATCATATACTTAGACTAGCTGTGCCTCGCGATTTTAACCGCGTAAAGAATTGTAACGTAATGGTCGATAGCCTATAACCTTCCTCATAAATGTAGCTAGCATACACAAAAAGAATTTTTCAAATCCGACTTGTACTTCCAGAGATTAGCGCATTCAAACAAACAAACTCTTCAGCTTTATATATTAGTATAGATTACTTAGGTCAGTTACCTTCAAAAAGTTAGACTAAATAGATTAGCAATTTATTGATTTCAACCTTTTTTATATCCCGCTGATGGGCATGAATCTCTCCCTACAAGCGCGGAAGGCTTGGAGCATACTCCACCACACTGCTCCATTGTGGATTGTGTCGGACCAACAACCCGTTTCGGATGTTGTTAATCCACCCAAAAGGCCTCCGACTAGGTTTCAACGACTGTTGTCTATCGATAACAACCAGGACGGCTAAACGTCGCGCGCAAAAAATTTGCAACTACCGGTCACCAATCAGGGTAACGACCGGGTTGCTTAATAGTGAGATCGTTTGCAATCCGCACTACCAACAGGGCTCCGCGCGCTCAAATAATACAGACGATGAAATAATTGACCAATTTATTATGGTCACCAAACAAAAACAACAGGTGCCGATCTTTCCTGCTTGCTCTTCATTATTTAACCTTCACGGAGGCAATGGCGCCACAACCTTTTTATTACACCATAAACCGTAAAGACATAATTCTGGCCGTAACCCCCAGATGGGCAGGAATATTACAATCTGATGTACTTTTTCATTTTGTTTTTTTTTTCTCAATTTGTAAGTCAATTTACGTACTCGGTTTTTTTCAGGGTTGAGTGAAAAATTATTCACAGGGTTGCTGAGAATGTCGTATTTATATAAAAACATACTTCAACAAAACAGGCTTTCAACAGACCTCAAAAAAAGGTTCTAAATTCGACTGTATTTTTTAT
>DWQK01004156.1:0-10733 GCA_018231225.1 Noctuana stator
AAGGGTTTAATAAAACCCAATCAGCGGGTAACAGGGAAAGAATAACCATTTCAAATTTGAAAATATTTAAAATAAGAGAAAAATTTAAAATAATTTTATCAACCGCTGGAGTAGGTTGCTGACTGCTGACAATTTAACTTTGTTTTTTTTTTTAATATTAATTTTTTTACGCATAATTGCATGGTAAGTAGTTAAATGGTTTGCTTTTATTAAAATCGTTTCACAAGAAAAATAATCGTTTCAATCATTTGGTCAAAATACAAAGATTTTTCTCGAAATAAGTAAAAATCAGAGAGGTTTGCAATAAGTTGGCTGTAATAAAACAAAACATCCTTTCCCGGGGCGTATTGAGTTTTTGTTAATGAATTTGAAGCGAACGATCGAACACCATAGAAAAACCCAATCAGCCGTAGCCAAGGAAAGAATAACCGTTGAAATTTCCAAGAATATCTTTAAAATAGAGAAGATATTTTTAGAAAATGAATATTAATAGCTTTTGTATCTTCATCTTGTGAGTTGTACTGGTATTACAGAAATGGCTTTGGATACGGTCAATTTCTTAACTTCAATTAGAATTTTACTCCGTAGTTATACAATAACACAACAGTGAGTACTACTGTATGTATAAGGCCCGGATGCCCTATTTGAATCAACAACCACATCACTGTAAATCTTATAGGTACCTAATTGGGCCAGTGGGGTGAAGTGTGAAAAATTATTCAAGATTCAATATTTTTATTTCATTGAATGGAAATTTTAATACCAATAATATTCACATACAAAATGATTCGTCGGCTAAAGGTTATTTTTTTCAAATCGATCATACCCAAATGATTAGACAAAGAGAGAAAGTTTAGACAAAGTTACAAGTAAGTATTTATGTATCAATATCATTGATAGTTACAATCAAACGTGCCTACGAGTATATGCCTTTTCAAATCTGTTCTCATTTCAGCTTACTCGGACAGTAACATGTTTCTAACCGATCAGAATACGTGTGATCCAACGTAGTAGGTAGGTATCACGCGAATGCTGAAATTTGGGGAATAATGAATGTTCGAGAATATCATTGGCGAATATTCCATTCAAATTATCCGTTACGCGTTTTGGGCGCAACCGAAATCAATTGATTTGAGAAAATTTGGTAATTGAAATTAGGTGTAGCTAGTTCTGGGATGGGTTTAGCTGGACAATCATGCAATGTTACTTGTATTGTATTTAAAGCTTTAATAAATTAACACGCATGACTGAAAAGATATGCCATAAGTTATGTAACTACGTCACTCGTTATTACTTATAAGTAAATAAGTAATTATTACTGATAGTTAAATAACTACTTAATTATGAGTACGTGAAACGAGAACTTTCAATACCTTTTTTATTTTATACAACTACTGTGGTATGGAAAAATTCTGAGATTTGAGTTAATTTAATTTGAGATACGAGTACTTTAAGTTTATGTAGATGTTTAATGTAAATAAGCAGAATTATTAAATTTGGCTAATGTGTGTTAAAAAAGAATCCGAAATTTCAAGTTTCGTATTTATTTAAATCTACGCATTAATGTTAAATGTTCTTGTCTCTTTTATAAGAAAAATTAGTAACCACACTACTTACAAAACCAACAGCCAAATCTATTTGATTTGCCAAATGCAATCTGTTAATATCCTGAACTGTGTTAATTATTCTCCATTGATCGTCGCCACCAGCGATAATTGCCTCGCGAATATTGAATATGGAGAATATTCAATTTGGGAAATTAACCAACTGCACGCTTAACGGAAATTATGGCGGAGGAAATTAATTTGAGAAATGCTCGCGAATTTCTATTGGTTCCATTTAGAAAATTATTTGTTGTAAATTACAAATTTGTAATTGAAAATTATAAGTTTGGTAATTGAAGTGCTGGTTATAAAATTATTTCTGTTACCTTAAGCATGGTGACTTATGGAAAAAGTAGTAGAACTTTTAATGTATGTAAACTAATTATAATAAGTTACGAACGAACAATTTTTCAACGAATGTAGGGTTAACTAGTTAAGACATAATAGTTAGACTAATTAAGATAAAAATCTGCAATCATACTCGTATTATAAAATATCCTAATATTTCCCGGAATAAGAAGCCATGTAGAAATTTCCAAAAAATATTTCCGTATCAGGCGTTGTTCAGTCGACTTACATGAAAATTTTTATATTCTACATTTGGCTTTAGAATTGCTATACTTACAGGGTGAATAAAAGAAATTTCTAACTAAAATAGTAATATTTCAATAAAAAAGTATTAAAATATAAAATATCAATTTAAAAATAAAACTTGAACTTTAGAATGGCTGCTCTGGAAAATGTCCGTTTTCGACTTGTCAACTTATTTACGCATGGCATCCATTTAATGTACAAAAAAAATGTCTCTAGTGTTTTATTATAGTATAGATTTAAATATTTTACATTACCAAAAAGAAAATTACAAGGTCATAGGAAAATTTTCAACGAATTCTGCTTCAGATACGGGCGCCAAGGACTTGAATAATAGATGTATTCTCGCATACAAAACTTACACACTAAACAAAGAGGCGTCGTTACAAAGGGAGTCAGTCAAAAGCCTGTAAATAATGAAACATTCAGCGTTTCTGCGAGAAGAAAGCTCTCAACGCTGATATTCTAATAGAAATGAATATAAGCTGTAGTTTCTCTTAGAGAAATTCCTCTTACATTTTTCGAGTTGTGTGCGTTTTATAAATTAACTCTAGCTGCCAAAACCTTCACCCGGGTGTTTAATGAAATTGTTTTTTGATGTACAATGTAAAAAACGTCAATCTGTCAGTTTTGTCTAACTGCTGCACTTTAAATGGAGATTTTGCCCACAATTTTAACTTTTCCGTTTTCCTTTTTTTTTTCCTAACCTACATGCCTGAAAGTTCTTTAAAAACTTATCGAAAGGCAAGTGAAATGGGAGTCTATGGCTTAAACTCATTAATATTTCAGAGGAACCTTCCGGAAAACTGCTTTACCGTTTTATCATTTATAAATAATAATAAAAAACATACTTCGTCGAATTTCATGTCATCTTTACTCTTAAGTCAGGGTTCATAGCTAGAGAACTCCGCCAAAATACCAACATCTCGCTTCGCTACATATAAATAGTTCCGTTTGTTCAGGGTATTTGCGAGGGCCGGCTCCGTTGGACCTTTATTTGCTGATCTCGATCAGAACGCGGCGTCGCAGGGCATGAAGTTGTTCCAGAGATGACGCTGGGGGCTATATGGGACGGGCGACAGCCGGCCGAGGCACGAAGTGGACGTTTTTTGATGAAGTCATTTATAATTCAATTACCGAAAACTGGAACAAAAGAAGAGCAAAATGTTGATTTATTTTCAAGTTGTAAATTTTTCTGCTACTACAACTATAAAAGATTTATTTATTTATTTAAAATAAACCTTAAAATTTAACATCGGCATAAGAATATCTGTAATATTTTATTATTTACGGCCTATCCGGAGTACAGACAATGTAGATTAGTGGTTGTTAATCATGAGCAGAAAGATGGGCGCCTCACATTGGTATATCACATATATTGGGTATTGGGTTATGTGAAAATACTAATGAGTACCATATTAACAAAGACAGAAGCGGCTGCAAGTAAATACATAGTTTTTTTAACGCTACTAATTTTATATGTAAATTCACAAATATGCATAAATTCATTTATTGCGTTCGTCTCGTAATTTATAATATCTGGGTCTCATTAAAACCTTTATCAATATACTCGTAATTATCGAGCTCATCTGGATTTAAAGGAGAAATCAAATAATTACTGACTGGCGTAAAATTTTTGTGGTTTTTATAATAAGCGGTAATATTTGTAAAGTGTTTAATTAATGACCCAAAGTTTAAACTTATGGAAATCATTTTTAACTTTATCTATATACAGTTAACCAATTTTTTGTGATATTACATTTAGCTGAGTTTATCGTTAACTATTTTTTTTAGGTACCATTTTGGGTACCTTAGTTCTTGGTTCTAAAATTGAAATATATATGATGCTGCAATAAAAGCTATTAATTAATTAAAAAGTTATGCGGAATCAGATATAAATAGGTACATACATCTATACTAAAATCATAACACTCCTTTAAATTTGTTTGTTTGTTTTTTATTTTTTAAAACTGATACTAAAGTAATAAAACTGCAGCAAGATTTGATTCCGCTGCCACAACACAACGACCGCTTCATAACAGATTAAAAGTCGCAAATTGGATGGATTCAGATATTCTCGCCAATATTTTTACTACCAATTGGCGGTATCAGTGAATAAATTGAGTTTGCTTTTCACTGGCAGCTCCATCAAACCAGCTCACTGGCTAATACATAGTATTAAACATATCAGCTACCTACCAGAATGTATACCTACTTTAATTTAACTCAAGGATAAGCTATGATAAGTAAAAATAAACCCATAATAGGCATGTTGTACTATTTATGTAAACATTAGACAAAGGATACAAGACTTGAAGTTAAAGCCACATCTGAACTGCATTGAATACAATAGCTTTTAATCATAGACTTGCTCTCAATTTTTTATTTGTTTCATACCAAAGTAGAAATACTCGTAAAGGTAGATCACTCCTCATCAATCTACTCAGCATAGTAAAATACCTTATTAATCCTGAAGACAGGATGTTTTATTAATTGTCTTCATTAATTTTCATGTAATTCTGACCGTACACGTCACGTTTAAAACATGCACGATAAATATCTCATCGAACATTAGATAGTTTATAGTGCCTACCAAACCTTACTCAAAACGAGTTTTATCTCCAATTGAACTTCTCTCTATCCTAAAAGCAACCTGTAAAACGCATTCAAAACAGAAGTCGAATTTTCGCCCGCGGCGGGGTCATCGACACGTGGTCCGGGGGCTTTTGTGATAGAAAAACGGTGTTTATGTGGACTATCGCGCCCGCACAATGGCGAAATGAAACGATTCCACCCGCCTGCCCCCGTATACTCGGCTTGACCGCCCCGGAATGAAAAAGCCGGAGAAATGGAAAATTGTTAAAGATTTTGGGATAGTTTTTGACTTTTCAAGCATAATTTTCAATTTTTCCTTTGAAATGGAAATATTACATTTGCAGCTCCTTTGAGTTATAATCATCATAGTCCTAATTCATGGTTTCATTTCAAATATCAGCAGGTTTATGCCCAAATCCATCAAGCTGACCAAGTGCGGTTGGCTGTTTTGAGTTATTCAGATGCTTGGATAGCAATGTGATATGTTTGTAACAGGCCCTTGGATTCTCTGTAGGGTTAACTCTAATCGAATCACTCACTGAAAACGCCTCAAAGGCCTCCATACACCGCTAGACTTGAGGTATTTGATTAACAGGTAAAATATCCGCAAGATCAACATCAATAATGATATATACCAAGTTAAATATTAGGAAGATATCCGTGTGTGAGAGTGTGTTTATCCTTACTTTATTGAGGGTTTTTATAGATTGTAAATTGTAGACGTTCTGAAATCAGTAAATCTGCAACTATCGTACCAATTGCAGCTTATTAATTCTATTTTGAAGTTAGAGATATGAAAATCAAACAACCACTTCAATTCTGTTAACCTGTGCCGATGTGCCCAAAATTCAAATGCTCAAAATATTGTTTTAGAATGCCTCGAAGGCATAAACTGACCGAAGAGGAGTTAGTCGTTTGGATCGACGCATGTCTATTTGTCGGAGCATCGTATGTTGCTTACAAAATGCTAATTTCGAATAGCTTCATGGATGTATAGATACAAATTTAATGAAATACATATTAAATTTCAAACAATTATATTCTGTTAGTTGTTTGCAAGATTAGTCTTAACCCCTCATTTAAATTACTAAAACTTCGTTTTTTAATGTGATTTATTTTATTTTAAATGCAAAGGAAACGAACATGCTGGCTATCTGTGGTCACTGCAACCCATGGACCCTCCTCAGATAAGAAAGACGTCATATGTAAGGCTATCAATGGTCTACCACTGTAAAATAACAACATAAATATGTAAATTTTAACTTTTTAAGTAATCCCTGCTGTTTTTCCTTTATGTTCCTCTACACCTGACAAATTTCCTTGAAACAAGTTGCCAGTTCAATGATTTTCTTGCAAATGTTCCGAAGTTTTAGAATACCTTTGACATATCTTAGCTTTGAAAGATTCAATTTGCAACTTCCTCAAAGTCGGGGCCTGAGGCGACAGCCGTGTGCTTTGGATATAAAACTTTTGTTTATTTTATTCAACGAAGTAGGACCGTGTATTTAAGTTTATGTGGAGTTTGTGCTGTACCCTTGATGACGTGCAAGAAAATTTGTTGAACCAAATTTTTTTCTCACAAATTTTAGAAATTAAAGGTTTTTCTTAGCCTTCTTAGCTCTAGGAAAGTACCATTACGTACGTAGTTACGAACTTTTCTACCGCGATACAATTGTGCTTCGGGTGATACAAGGTCACCATTTTGAACGTATTCATATTTATTTGCCAAAATATGCGTAAATTTATTCTGGGGTGGACTGCGGTATACCTACTGATGTCAGATTAGATGTTTTATAATAAAAAATAGGATTTACCTAATTCAACAGCATCGGTTATTTTATAATTCCTGGATATAGCACCTCTAGTAAGCTTCCGAACTCCAAGTCTACCGGTTCCAGAACTCCTAAGTTACCCCTAAGCCACCCACGATATTTTAACTCAGCTTACATCAGAATCTGATGCACACTATCTTGTTTACGAAGCTGCGCCAGATTAGACTCTATTTACGACAAAGGCTTCGGGCACACCACTGAGGTTTTAATAGCAGCGATGCATTAACGCTAAGTTAATGCAGAGTGACTTGATGGACGCTTTCAGCGTTCTTGTATTCAGTACTTAAGATCTTTTTAAAGAATTGGATATTAGGTAATTGGTAGAGAAGATGATTTTTATAAATTACCCATGAATATAAATTGGTTTGAAATTAATGGTAGCCGTCTTAAAAGAGCCTGCTTAGTTAAATTTTATTAGCAAATTTAAATTTAATAGTTCTACTCGTATCTTTATTTTACTTTTGTCCAGCATGATCTACAATGAAAGGGTACTTCTGTTCTTTGAGAGAACACCTGATGATTTCAGTCATCAATTTCTAAAAACGTTTTTTCTTTGATTTTTTCTTATTCTATATCTACTCTCCATCCGTGTAGCTTACCGTATTTAAACCGAATATTTGACCAAACCAACTGTAACAATCTACGGTTGAATCGAAAACTCATCAACCCTAAAATATATTTACAACGAGCTGGATTTGTTTTGAGCCGGCTATCCACACAGCATTGAAAAAGCAATTAAAATCTCCGGGCGGTTGACCGCTCATACCCGTGTCAAATCTGTGCCAGCCTCGAATAGACACGAGTTTTGATGCTAGAGGCTTGAAAGCATTACAAGGACTTTACAGAAAGTATCATTCTGGTTTAGTTTAAAGAAGTTTGTAATTATCTGGTAGGATACAGGTATTATAATATATCAAAAATAACAACCCAGGAGAAGATAGAAAAAGTAAGAAGGTAATCGGGTTACTCGTATATATACCAATTTCATTGTAGCTTCGCTTTACATTTCGATGGATTCGTTTTCAATCACATCCTCTAATGTAAAGCAGGTTCTCTGCTGAGGAAAAGACCTTGATGGCCTACATCAGTAGAAATGCTCCCAAAGACATTTAAAGAATTAAACCCATTTTGACTTAGCAATTTTTTTTTCAGTAACGCTAGTATAAAAGAGCTGATTCTTCAAACAGTTTACAATGTTCAAACAAACGACAATATATTGAGGATCCTTCTAGATCAATACACATAGTCATACTTATTGTAAAGTTATAAGGTTTAGATTCGCATGACAGGCTAAGAGACAAAAATGATAAGTTTGCATTTTAGGATACGCAACGTATGGGACAATTCCTCAAGTCAAATATTATCGAGTGGTGTTAGAATGATTTGTGCTTTGAGATTGTTTCCACTTTGAGGTGCCGCGTTGAGGTTTAGTTTGGGAAACAAGTAGCTTTTGTGTGCTTGTGTGATATGGGGATTTTTTCGTCAAAATTTGTTGAGCGTTACAAAAGTTTATCTACTTCATACAATTTTATGGGATTAATGTTATCTGACGAAAAATACACTAGATGTGTATTTGTGTGTACTTATATGTCTAATATTATAAGTTAGTACTACGTAATAGTAAGTAAAAAGATGTTATAGATGAGAGCAATGCATCGCTATCCTAATCAACCTAACTTAACCTACTAAAAGGCTTTTCTTATGTTTCCGATGGCGCATGTTTCTCAATTTCACCACCCGAAATGTCAAAAAGTTTTTTAAGTAACTTTTGCGACCACTATCTTAAGAGCTACATTAAAAAATCTAAGAGCCAGTAGTAATTGGCCATGCTTGTCCAGGATGTTACGGGCATGTAATATCAGCTGCCGAAAAATTCTATGCACAATTACAGTGAAGAATTTTTTATACGCACCATACTCTCGGGAATAGCTGGGTAGCCGGGTCCACTCCATATAAGTTTTTACCCACGTCACTTTTGAGTGACAACAATAATGTATGAAACCATCTTATGGCCTCGTAGTAATAAATAGGGTAACGTACTGGAAAATAAAGTGGACGGCATCTAAATATAGCAATATTAGTAACTGACTTGAGCAACATTTTTTTTTATTTAGTCACAAGCAAACGTGCATGCAGGCCACCCCTGGAGCCTTATTCGCTATGACACACGAGATTCCTTAAATCATAAACTTGGGTTTGAAGCGCCACCAAAAGTATAATATAATATACACTACGTGTGACGCGCAAAACGTGGAATGTGTGTCATTATGCGTGGAATTGAAAAATCATAATGAGCGACGCGTTACGTGTTTTCTAATGTCATCTATACTTATAATAATCTGTAGAGAGGTCTAAAACTGTTAGGGGGTGATTAGGTATCGATATTGATGCCAAAAATGCAATCAGTAAAATTTTTGTCTGTCTGTCCGTCCGTCTGTCCGTCTGTCCGTCCACTTTGACAACTAATGGCCCCCGTGAAGCTATTCTTGTGTTTCGGTTAAGGAAGTGCCTACGTACTTTTGTATACCAAATTAAATTTGCCCACCAGCTCGTGTAAGGCCTAATGAAACTAAAATCATGCTCCTAGAAGCGAGGCGTAGCAGCCTACCTTAATCTGGAAGTCGTTAAGAAGTAGCAAGTAGACGGGAATTGAATACGATGGCGCGATGGCACATTAAGTTCTTAAGTTTTAATTCGATAAGGCTCCAAGTTAAGGAGTTTATGTAGAAGTGCAAATACTTATACGTAGATACGTATTTATTGTTTCAGTTTATTAGGTATATTTAGGTATATAAGGCTTATAATCGAATTGAGAACTACTCCTTTTTTAAGTAGTTTGAAAACGAAATTGAACTACTGTTTATCTGCATACTATGAGTGAGGCACGTGAGTCTAATTTGTGAGATTACTGGTGCGGGGTTCGGCGGGATCGGCTAAGCCGGGACTGCCGGGATACAGGACAATTGTAGCCGCGAGATTACGGGACAGGATTACGGGTCACAGCACTCCCGGCTACAGAATTACGGGCTACGAGTTACGCGACACGTAACTTACAAATTAATTCTACCCGACGGGTATGATTTTGTAATCTATGTTTCATAAAGTTTAATCTTTAGTGTTTGTACCTGTGTATTAGGAAGCAGATGGGGTGGAGGTCCAATTGCTTGCTGTTTCAGTAGTACGGTTCAAATCTAGTTGTAACTCGGTTTTCAACCTAAAAAAGGAGGCGGTCTCAATTCGACTGTATAGGCATATGCAATTTTTATTTGTTTGTTGCCTCGTAACTTTCGACTGGGTGAACGGTTTTTGATGATTTTTTTTTTATTTGAAAGCTGGTGTTTTCCGTGTGGTTCCATTTTAACTTGATCCAGTTTTGGAGTCCATGACAAACCATATAAAGTCTTAGATTTGTAAATTTTCATTAGTACTTTCGCGATAATTTTGAAGTCGATTTTCGTAACGCAAGTTATAATATAATTATGTTATAGGTATATATATCATCAGGTTCGTATCTTATCGGGATTGCATATGTAGTGAGATGCACGAAATAACAATAATAAAATAGCAATGATTTAAAAAAGCAATAAGTAATGAAATGACCTTTAAACATCGAATATTCTCAGCCGAGCACAAAGGCAACTTCTCGAATCCGCACACAAACCTTCAGTTTAAATTACATCCTAGACGGAATACTAGAAACCTGACTTTAGTTATAAATTCGCTTAGTGAGTAGCTCCCAACGGGAGGGCGTACGAAAGACATTTTGCATTTGACTTCAAAGAGGGTGGAAACTAGCCAGGTGGGGTTTGAATAAATTTTCCACTTACTTCTCACCCAATAGATTTGTGGCTTTCACGTTGATTAGAAGAGCTTTCAATTGATAGCTTTTGGATTCGTTCTAATTCTCTTTAACGTAGTGAAAAAGGGTAACCTGTGTGCTCTAAACAGGCCGGTTCGATTCCCAGCGTCGCAGAATATTAAGAATGAATTCAATCCAACTATGAAATATTAATTTTTGGCTTGGAATATCAGTCAACAGCGTGCATGGCCCCGCTGGTAATGCAGATCTTAGCTATCTCATGAATTAAGCGCCGTCGTGCGCGGTCGGTAC
>DWQK01004157.1:0-10731 GCA_018231225.1 Noctuana stator
TTATTAATAGTAGTGAGTAGTTACCTGAAGTCTGTCGCCGACCGTATTGCATTTCAGTACTTAAATTATGGCACAATGTGTAATAATATTAACCCACATTGACGGTTTTAGCCTTCAGAAGAACGTTATCCCGGTTGACTTTTCTTAAAAGCTGAAATGAAGCTTTAATTTTAAGTTATAGTAAGCTGAAATGCACATTATAGTTGTTACCTCAACGAGTTCGGTGATTCGGAGGCGGCGACCGTTCTCGAGCGTGGAGCCGTCGGGCGCCACCTCGAGCAGCATGGGCTCGTTGCCGGGCCGCGCGCTGCCCGCGCCCGCTCCCGCCTTCTTCTTGCGCCGCCGCGGCTGAGAATCCGTCGGCCGCCGCCGCACGTGGAACATGATGGAGCCTGCGCAACATATTCAAAATTTCATTATCACAACAAATCAACAAAAAACAATCATCTTAACAACTTAACGTAGTAATTGCTGCTGTTTTCGATTTTTACAGTGTTAAAGGGCAGGGTTGAAAAAGCTTGCCAGAAGTTTTCACAAGCATGTGATTCCCAGAAAGGAAAAGAAAGTGTTTAGATTGAGACAATTTAAAGCTGGGCATGGAATATCTAATAACGAATCTGTAAGATACCTTTTTTTATAGCAAGCACGTGACAAGATTTTGAACCATTATTAGACGCTACGATTTGGTGTTTAATAAATTTATATTGAATACATTTTATGACTGAATGCACGTCACTACAATATTCACAAAAATACCAGCAATTTGTTAATTCAAACTTAGTAATTTATACGAAATTTTATGCGCAGACCAACGTCAATACGGCCATTATGGCGAGCCGCTACTTTAGTATTTGTTCATGTTCATAATGATCTTTCAATACAGAATTGTGTACTTCCTTATTTATTTTAAAATACTTAACAAAAAAGTATATATTAGGTAGACAAAAAGTATATGTCAGGAATAATAAACTACAGTATCATAATTTTACTGAAAAATGTTATTTTAAAATATTTAATATCAAAACAGTAAGATAACGATCGGACCAACGAAAGCGAAATAAAGTATCAGTAAAAATTACAGACATGAATCGTATCGTAAACCGATCAAGGATTTGTGTTTCGTAACAATACACGTGACCTCATTGTTAAGATTGTTCATTGTAACATTGTGCCTTTTCAATACAAGATCAATTGAATGGAGATGTTACTGCATGCCATATTCTATAATCAGTGAGTGCATTTAACATCTACATCATATTTTTAATAATAAATCTAATTTAACTCAAATATTCACTAACACTCGATGTAGAGATATTCGTAATAATTCACGACTGCTGACAGGTCAATCCATAAATATGAAGATCAGTACGATAAACGAACGCTCTTGGCAGAAAATTAGATTTGAAAATTTTCGTGTAGCGTTCCGTTAAGTGAGTTCTCCCGCTCCGGCGGCTACGAGAGTGCTCGAGGTGGAGCGAGGGGTAGCGGCTGGTTGTGGAGTGAGTGAAAGAGTCTAGTGTCAACATCATTAGCGTCTACTCTGCCGCCTTGTCTCGCCGAGCCACGGAAGCGGTGCCTTCTACATGTATTGTATAGTACGTGCACTTAACTACTCAACTTATCCACTTTCTACATTTTTACACTAAATTATATCAACGCTTATCATAAATCACATTTTTCGAACTAAATGTGTTGACTTGTTGTACCTACATGTAATTTAAATTTTAAAGATAAGGATAGACACTTCTACATTATGATTTACCTAATAGACAAACTAGATATATTTCATTATTACAATGTCGTAAAGAATAAAACTTTTCCCTCAGCAGACACGACCTATTGTACTTAGTCACGTAGTCAATACTAGAAAAGATTGTATCTCCTAATTTACAAAATACCTTGTAATTAATAAAATTGATTACTTTAACCTATATGAAATACTAGCTTAAGGCTGCGACTTTGTCCGCGTTGACTTCAGAAACATACCCAATATCTTGCCCGACACGGACGATTCCGTACAGGCAGACATACAGAGAAAAAATTTAAAATGGGCTGTTGTATAAATAAATCTATGTAAAAAAAAATATGTTGGGATCGCAGACAAACACTATAATTTTATTTATAATATGTAAACATAACAAAATCCAAACTTTATCGAATTGTATGAAAACACGACTGGAAGAAACTTAAGCATTACGCCCACTAAATAAGATTTACTGTCGCCGTTTTGTTGGTTAGTGAAACTAGGTCAACGGTTTCAATTCCGATGAAAATTTAGCACATTGACAGCATATAAGTAAACTTAGCACTATCTAAAGAAAAAAAGAACTTTACAGTGTTAAAGCAATATAAGACTACTTCAAGTATGGTGTGTAAGTGAATCGATAAGCACCGTGCAAGGAACATAAACTAAAGATGCGACTTTCAATCAGGCTTAACACACTAACATCGTCACTCCAGAGTTATACGTGTGAGGCTTATCGTAAACTTGTTATGAAACAACTTAATATGCATGTATTGAATAATTTTAGATTAAAGCCTGCCAAAGTGAAGCTTTAGTGGCGCAAGAGAATAACTACGTACTTGGTCATGCCGCCACCATAATTGCTAGTTTAATTAAAATTAATTCAATTACGAAAATGGTTGCCAGTCATTTCACATACCTATATGACTGAATTAGTCTAGGTCAGTCGCGTTAGCTAAGGATGAATACATTTTAAACATAGGTTACACGATCCAATTAATTTCGGATTCATTTCTGGAAAATTTAATTTTGATCAAACATACTCGTATTGATTTTTTTGAATACTTTGAGAGGTGTTTAACAAGTAACGTTTTATTTCCATCCTTCCTTCAAGAAAGATCTTTCTCCCTTTCACATAAAATACATAATAAATATATGTATAATCGTACCTACTTCAAAAACTGATATGAAATGATATACCGTGCGCCATGCCACAAACGGGATCTATTTATTTTTTAATAGAAAAAATATATAAATGATGTACGTAATATATTATTTATCCTTTAATTTTAAATATAATATATATGTCTCGAATAGAAACTAAATTTATTCTGTCCGACCCTAATCAATTCGGAAATCCTCTTCGATATTTGGAACACTTAACAAGCCTTACAGCAGAACATCAAAAGCTTTTAACAGAACAGTGAATTCTGTGATTGAGTTACCGAGAACAATTTCCTTATTTCCGTCTCGTAGTCCTGATAGAAAGGATCTATTGAAGAACATTTCTGGGGCGCGACGAAAGAAGTCTGGGGATCATGACTCGGCGGCCCAATTGGCAGCTTGGCAAGACGTTGCTTGGCTCCAACGGTGGATGACGATAGTGACGACACCCAAAAAGTTATTGGCACTGACGTAACGTAATCAGAAGCTTACACTATGAATTTAGATGCACATTAAACCTGTCTTACGTGTCACCATTGTCATGGTACTATACACCAATAAAATTTTTATAAGTATTAAATTGACTTTTATTTTTTCTTGCTCACTTACTTCTTACTTAGCTGGAGTTCTGGTTGATACGGTTTAGACCTAAACTTATGAACACGTAAGATAATATGTCCCTAGTTGTTAGCAGTTACAGAATGAAATTGTAGATATTTTAACGTTAATTAATCTCAAATTGAAATACTTACAAGTCGAAGAAACTATAATTAGAACTGTAATAGAATTTTATATGAGTTTGAGGCCACATGTTATTATCTCAGTCTTTGATGGCCTGCTGCCATCAAGTTTTTCTTCCGTGGTAGTTTACTTGCGTAATTGAGGATAGCAACTTAAGTAAAAACCCACGGCGCTAAATTACCTACCTTCAGCGACTTGATCTATGTAAGGCAAAAAGCTACCCGATACCTTGTTTCTTGGATCATGTTTGCGTCCCTAGAGGATAGCGTGTGTAAGTCGACGAAAAATCGATTTTCGGCTTCATACCAAAGTAGGAACTAAACTCACCGGCCAATATTATGAGAGCAGAATGAAATTATCAATTGTTTAGTTTAGTTTTTTTACGTTTATGGAGTAAAAATATTACCTGGGTACTTACCGTTAATTCTATGCTAAATTGTACAAAATTTGAATTTAAGTAATTCATTGACATTGATTTTGCACACGGACTTAATTTTTTTTATGATTTTGTAATAGCTGCAATTAACCAGGGCTATGGTTATAACAAAAGTGCAAAAGGTATCCCACTAAGACCGCGCTCGCGTCGCGCCGCACCGCTAAGTCGCGTGCCGTATCGCACTCGCGTGACCCGTAGGGCTCCACAAATTGTTTCACCTGTTGCTTACTCACATCTAACTTCAACGACACATTAACCAATTACTGCGTGATTAACTCGAAACACCTTAAAGTCAATAAAAACATGACTGTAACGAAATTATACAATTACCATTTACATAAAATATTTCGTCACGAAAATGTATCTAGATCTCTATCGATCGTGCAACCGTTTGTTGTAGGTTGTAGGAGTGGCACGTATTACTCGAGTGAATTGTACACATGAGCATTAGAATAGCGGTGGACTGAAACGTCGCCCTACATTGTACGTTATATGATTTGGGCTCGCCGTGTTAACATACAAAGAAGATACAGAGATAAAAGTATCATGAGATGCATGATGTGCATGGTCTCACAAGTATTCTTTCGTAGCGTGCTTGAAGTTCAAGAGCAAAACGCAGCGCTTGTCGAGCAAAATTTTGCAAACAAGGGTTGCTCTACTCTGCAACAGAATATGGTAAACGTAGTAGAGTGTAAAAGTTTTTAAGAAACACGGCTCTATTGTTAAAGTTTTAATTTGCTACCTGTCTCAGATGAATCTAGGTAACAATTGTTTTTTAGTTCCTAATACATTTAATAAATTTCAATACCGAGATACCGATACGAGAAATATAAAGTAAAAAGAAAAATATTACAGACATCAAAGCAACTTCAAGAATTTATTTTCTTACGAACAGAAAACTAAAATACAGACGAATTAATTAAGAACCGAATCTATTCCCCTCAAAAGAATTGGCGGAGCGCTAACTTTATATTTGTCGAAAGTGTAACAAACGTTGTTACAATAAAGGCTAGCGAGGTTTGACCTTTCAGAAAGTAGTACGTGTTCTGGATGTGAGAAACTTTCGGCACCAAACAACATTAAGGCGTAGAAACTTACTAAAAAAATATGTATATTTTATTACGAAAGTACCTTAGAAATCGTTTCAATACAATTTTAAAGTTAAGTTAAATCTTATATTCTGTTTTGTTTAAAAATATATATTTCATCAAAAACATAATACAAATTAGACACCAAGTAAACTAAGAGCCAAAGTTGCCTTCAAAATAATAAGTTTCCAAATATCGATTACGAGAGCGCGTGCCGCGCTGTCATAAAACAATATTATGTTACTTAAGGGCTGACAACCCCGTGCAATGAATGTATATTATAGCCATTCTCGACATTCAATATATCTTCGATTTGACATACTTTAAGGCTAAAAAAATATGTTATCGTATACCAAAGAGTACAGAAAAACTATTATCTTTCTTATTTAAGTGAAATCGGTGATAAATTAAGTTAAGTAAGTAAGTAAAATTAAATTAAGTGAAATAGTGATAGAGACACAATTCTAACTTATGCCTTGAAAGCTTCATATTAGAATGAAACGTTTACTTTCAACTCACGTCCGCATGTTTGCCAAGTGGAATCCTCTCACGTCATTTTGCACGCTCGCGCTCGTGAAACAATCTCAACCCTAGAGATGTAAGCGTCTATATATACATTACTTACATACCTGCGTCACACACTTATATTTTTGTACATATCAACTTACTGACCCCTCCAGCAATCAGGTCGCAGAAAAATTTAAAGTCGTAAAAATTATTTCATTGTCTGCATCATTATGCCTTATTAATAAGTAAATACGTAAGTCCAAGATAATTTATATCTATACTGATATTATAAATAGGAAACATTTGATTGTTTGTTTGTTTGTACTGAATAGGCTCCGAAACTACTGATAGCTACATTCATCAGGAAGGTTATAGGCTATTAAGCATTATGCTACTATTCTTAATGCGGGTGAAACCGCGTGGCACAGCTAGTTTGTAATAAGGGTAAGAGCCAAACGTCGGTATTTAGACTTAAGAGGCAATTACATAGTCGTAAGCCAGTCACTTCATTATTAATTATTCAAAAGGGCGGCCCCGTTAATTATTCAGTTACCCAACAGACTGATGTACATAGGCGTTGCTGGGAAAGGTATAATGACTTTTGTTAGTTTAACACATAAGCCAAATATGAATTACGAAGTGATTTAGGTAATATCATATTGTATTCTTTATAGTTTCGTAACGTTATTTTTTATCCACTTCTGATACCAAGTTTAAATTGTAAATAATAATAATAAAGCCTTTATCTCCCAAACATTTTTTTCATTATCAATGTCAATTAAAATTTTAAATTCAATAATACCAAAGCAATATTATAAATATTTTAATTCGCTTGCGGTCGTAAATGTTATTATTACCTTTAAATTTTATTTATAATGTGGAAGTTAAATTACATAACTCGAAGACTGTCGGAAATCTTTATAAACACTGTATCAGGGTTGATGATTAGCAGTAAACAATTTCATTGAAAAGCCCATACTTAGTATTTAAGGTAGGTACGGTAAAAATGTTATCTTAAGAAAGTACTGACAAGGAGATAACAAATAAGTGTCGACATACCTAGTGCAAATTTATCTTCATCTGTGCCTGTGATTTTATCACATTATTGGGCCAAGTGTAGCTCTTACTCTCCTTGACATTTAAGATATAAATTGTTTAAGCAAGCTTTTAACTGACGCAGCTTAAAAGTCACACAAATATTATCGGCCTCAAGAACTTTAGTTAGTCATTATAGATACTTCATATTGGTTTTCGTGTATAAGATGTAAATGGAGTAGAAAATAAATTTTTATTACTTAAAAATCATGTTACTTCAATATGTGTTGCTGATAAAATTTATTGACTTTAACATTTTGGAATAATACAACTTCTTTTGTTATCATGAAAATAACCTGTTTTTGCAATTAGTCACCTCACATAGAGAATTACGGACCACTATGTCTGCGACAAATCACCTTAGGGATGCTCTTAATACATGTTTCGCAAAAGGTCAAATTAATCTAAGCTACACCATTTTATGGACTATAAAAGTGTTTTACTGAGGACAAATAAATTGGTTGACATTAAGTAAAAAAAACTTAAGCCTTGTACTTTTATGACTTACTCCATGAGTAAGAAAGCTCCAACAATGAAATAATGAATGAAATCATGCGTCACAAGATCTAAACAAGTTTGCAACTTACGAGTGCGCGAAGAAAGTTTAAACGAATTGAACTATAGATCCTAAATATCTAACTATAATCTGATACGTAAATATAAACACCTCCTTCAACTTTTTAGCAAAGAAACCTTCAAGGACGGAGTTATGCATATCGATTCGACGAATCAACGGGCATCGAACCGCAAAACGAGTTAAAAATACCAATACCGGCAAGTGGACCGGCATCAGCGAGCACACCGGTCAGACTACTCCGCGATGCCACATGCGTTTGTTTACTATCGACATAGACCGCGGCCGCGACGACTGCGACGGCCGAGTTCCTCGGTAGGAGGTCGCGAACTCTAAAAAATTAGTCGGTCCGTGGCAACTTACGACGTATGCCCCAATCCATGTCGAGAGGACGCACGGAGCGGGCGGCACGCGACGCGACGTCTGCGAGACGACTGCCGCGTCCTGCCGCCCGCACACTCCCGTTCATATTATGTTCCTATTGTAAACCACCGCGACAACCATTGTCCTCACCAGGACTGATCGCGGAAATTGCACTCCTTATACAAGAGGAGAACCCGTACGCCAATGTTTACAACTATTATGTTAGTGTTACAAGTTTTAAATACATTTTTATATAAATTACTAATTAATTAACGTAAGTATATGAAAGGAAAGAACCACCATAAACACAACCAAAACACCTATTTCAAATACATGTCATATACAATTTTTATATACTACAATTCATTTAAATCCGATCGATCAAGTTTGACGATTTCTCCAATTTTTATAGAGGACAGAGATGTTTTCGGCGATATTTATTCTTCATCTCCATGTGTCGTGACATTTAGCTTACACGCTAAGTAGGTTAAGTTGCATCTATCAGTGGTCTTGGGCGGGTAGTTTTTATTGGCTTCGAGTTGGATGGCAAACGACGCTTTTAGTGCTACCGGTGTTATGACGGATATAAAACTTTTGATAACGCGAATAAAGATACTGCTGAAGTACAGAACGATCATTTGAACTAAATTATGAAAAATATTTATCACTTAAGTTTATAGGTATGTATTAATACTATTATTAACATTATAAAAAAAGCATTACAATAAATATTTTATTAAATGGACTTTTAAATAAATATTTAAAATAACTATTAAGTATAAAAATAAATTATTTTTTTAATTATACTTGAAATTATTATTAATAGTAAAATATTTATTTGTGGGTAGCAGATACTACCTATCCGATGGCGACAAATAGAAAATTTAATAAAAAGATTTCACATGAGTAACGCTACGTAAAATTTTATCACCTTTATCTCGTCTATCCCGAGCTGTAAATCCCTCAGGATTTGATATTCGATTATACCCCTCGAATCATAGAAGACAATCCGATTCTGTCGTGTCGTGTTTCTTCTAGATAGGTATTGATGGTATTTTGATTACATATAGATTTTATACATTTCTACCTCTTCAGAAGAAAAAAATAGAAAATTATATTGATATCATTGAACCACACACCGTATTCCCACGATTAATATGCACCTCTTAAAAATGTAGAGCATTCTCCTCAAAATGATTAATATTGGAAGGTCAGTTAATCCCAGTTACGTTGCAACAGTTGTTTGACGATGCACTGCAGATAGCATTACTAAATTTGTGTCAAGGCTAATCCAATATCACAAAGAGTACGGTAAGTGAATTTAGCGTTAACATTTTATGGTATTTTTCTGTAATATAAATACTTAAATACATAATTTCTAAATGACCCTAATTAGGAGCGACTGAAAATAATTGCAGTTTGCGCCTGTTAAATAATAATTAAATTTAATAGAAGAGAATACCATTAGGAATTCAGTTTATCTCTTGCTTTTACCTTAGCTTAGGTGATACTAAATAAATTAAAAAAAAATTAAATATGACGTATTTTATATATTTAAATAATGGTTAATAAACTTCATTGTCTGTTTATTTATGAAAAATAGCTTTTGTCCACAACTTCAATGTGCAATAAATGTAAGTACAAAATATACAAAGTATAACATGTCATTTATTTATTTAATCGTTTTAAGAAACAAGTGTCTTAAGTGAAGTGGTTGTAAATTCATTGAATAATAATATAGAGAGTGCTGTGGTAGACGCATGTGACATATGGCGTTATTTTGTGTATTAATTCTTATAATTTAGAATTTAATTAAGAATTCGAACACAATCGCAGCAAATTAAAAATATACAATAGAAGAAATAATGTGTTAAGATAACTCTAAATATTTTTTCTCTAAATATTTTTTATACAAAACGTAAAGCTTATAAATATCAAAATTCCGCCAACTTTCTTTCAGCCAAGGGTATTTAAATAGGATTCTCGTAAATTGTGAAGGACGCAGTTCCGTTAAAACAAACTAGATGTCGTGAAACGTGGTACTTAGCCTTTTGTTCTTTGTAAGTTCTTAAAACGTTTTCGACACATGCAGTTCGACACCAGATGGCGACAATAACTTGTAAACATTGTTCATTTACAAAAAAGACAAGTTTCTAACTAAGAAAATGATTTAAAAGTAAGAAAGCAAAACAACAATACAAACCTGAGCCTTCAACCAAAGGAAACGAATTCAATTATGTTGACTGGCGCGGTGACTTCGTTATTCTGGGATGCTAAGGTTGTTCTCTAGATCTTTGTAGTAGTATTGTGAGAACGTGTAGAATAGCTCGCAAGAGGTACGAGTATAACAATAATCTAAGAAATAAGGTAGTATTTCTTTATTTAATGGTGTCTGTACAAAGAAAATAGAAAATAGCAATATCCAGTAGTGTTCATAACACATAGTACGCATAGTACGCAACAGTAGTCGCATAAAAAACAGGATGACTAATGGATTAAAAATGAATCATTTACTCACTGTGGTGTGGGTGAGTCATAACGATCGCCAGTGGGCATTCGTCGTCTTCGAGGATGTACTCCGAATTGTCAGCTGTGTCCACCTGGATGCAAAAATATTGTCAGTAACGTACTTAGTTTAAGTAGTCGGTTACAAAGCTATTACACGATTCGTTACGAATATTTAAAATTTAAATTGTTTATGTGGCACACAAACTTTAACTAAGTGGTAGAAATCGTATAAAATACGCATTTACTCTATTCGTGGAGTTAGTCAGTTTTCGAGTTCGTTAGTTAAGATATGTAGGCTGGAATCAATGTCATTTAAGGTGAATATCTTAATACTCTTGCTACGTACAACCGACAGCATTTCTATACTGTAATAGTTTGGCCATGAGCAGCATAAGGCTGAGTGCTCGTGTTACACGACCCTGTCCAGAGTCTATCTATTCTCTTTTTAAATATTGTCACAATACTACGAGCAACACTCGTGTTATATTATTAATAATACTACTGGCAACAT
>DWQK01004158.1:0-10730 GCA_018231225.1 Noctuana stator
TGGACCTCCAAAGGCTGATGGATGGATGGATACCATCACCCTTTCTACTGTTTTCTCAGTCTTGTCCCGTGCTACTGGCAAAAATATTATTTGAATATCGCATGGAAGCGCCTTGTAGTTAACGTCACAAAAATGCAGGTGACGGGATATGAGAGTAAAGATTTAGTTTATTTCAACAATGGTACCAAAGATAATATACAGATAATACGAATAGAAATAAACCATCGTCTAGAGTATCATGTGACTTAACTATTATGTAGGCGCACCTTAAAGCGAACCACACCAGCCTATGTAAATATCACTAAAGCTTTGAAACTTTAACGGAATTAATATGGGTTCCATGCGGTTTTTGGAGTTTCTGAAACCTATTTATCCATTTCAATTTGAAGTAATTGCGGGATTAGCTACTTCTCTTTGAAGTGGGCTAAATTGAGTGCATGAATTAAAGGTTATACGCCAAATTAGAAACATGAGACTTAATAGAAAATAGACACTATTACTGTAATGAACAACACGAACCACTTAACGACCTTTGTAAGTATCCATGTATTCTATAGCAAACCTATGACTGTCCAGCTTTTAAAATTCATAAAGAAATGTTCACAAGATGATACTTAATTTTATTGATAAAATTCGTTCAAGCACAAGTTTGATCGTTTAAATAGACAATATTACCTAAGTAAGTCAAAGCTTTGAGCTGTTTAAAGGGGACAGTTAGAGAGCCTGCGGTAACGGCTTAATGAATGAGGCTTAATTGTACCTTTGAGCCATGCTAACCGATTGACTCACTATCTACCCTTGCTTTTGACGATACACAATAAAAGAAAAGTAGGATATTATAAGCTTTAATACTATCTCATGAGTATTTTGATGGTCAAAAACATGTAATTGAATTATTTAAACTATCTGTTATGTTGTTGAGTCAATATTCAACTATTGTTTATAAAAACCGTGTTTTACTAATGTATAAACACAGATATCAGCTGTTAAAAAAAGTTTAAAATAAGAACATATTAAGTTGTTTATTTCTCCCATCTCCCACGCTTAATTTTAATTAGTTTCAATAAGCACGATTGGCATAACTAAATTCCGTGCCATGCAGCGCCACCTGCAATGATATCCAATGGTTATAGTTTTAATTTAGTCTTATATATTTGTAACACATCATGATGAATATTTTTATCATTTTGTAGATACTCAATCTTGACATGAACATAATACAAATCTTAGACTCCACCGTGTCGTTTTGGTGAAAGTTTTATCATATATAGACGAGTTTATAATAACGGAAGCAAACAACAAATTAAAAAGGAATTATGAAACATCAGCGTCAAAGCTTTTAGTTTATAACATAAGCCGAGGCTGTATTTAAATGGGACAGTTGGCGAGCTCGTGGTAACGGTTTTAATGAATGACGCTAATATCTCGCTTTGAGCTACCCGTAACAACCCACTAACTATCCCTTCTTCCTTTGTGGGATATACAATAACACAATAGTAGGATATGAATAAATAATGTTAAGTTTATAGGCTTATAAAGCAATGAACATGTTAAGTCTTTGATAAATTATTCAAGATGAGTAGAATTACCTAATTTGTACACACACACACATGCACACATTAATACACATACAGCCCAACATATTAACACAGAAACACTAAACAACATCCGATAGGTACCTAAACGATCAACACCAATTCAAAAGATACACCGGAATACCCCAATCATAAGTTTTAATGACGAGGGTCGAACGATAATTTAGGAACATCTTTGAAACTTGGTTGAACTATAAACTAAGAGGTTATTGTAACTATAAATCGTTGTATACGAGTACCTTTAGCTAGTGTTCACATGAGGATTAATAAGGAATCGGTGGGGAAATTTTAAACCTTTTGCCTACAGTTTCATAACAAGTCTATAAGTGTCCTTACATTCCCTGGGCGCCACTAAATATCTACCTGACTTGTCAAGTGGCTATGAAGCAGTAGTAAATGGACCGGCAAAATGTCGTATCGCGTGACCTTCCTAAGGCTGAAGGGCGAAATGAGGCTCTGAAGTCACAACTGTATTCTTACAGTCGAATTCGGTTTATGACGCGTACCATGGACTTTTGTTGAATAGCAATGTGAATGAGTAGGCAAACATTGGAATGAACTGATTATAAACTAATGTCTAATTAATTTTACATTTTTCTTTGCTTTTCGCTTTTCACTTCAAACTTTAGGCTTACTCTATACTACACTAGAAAAAGCCTGGGATTTGAACTAAATCTGCCAGGCTATTTCTATTTAGTAATTTTTTTTTAATCGATTGTAAGCAGTTCGCGGTGGAGTGGTGGTGACGCACATGCTTAGCTGTCACTTGTGCTCACTGTCAGGCTTCAGCTATACTGCATAATTTGTTAATAACTTAATTTACACTTGATTTTAAAAGAGTGCCGAGAGTTTTTTTCCGCCGGCTTTTTTCTCCCAGCCTACCTTAGCCAAAAGGGCGCCTAAAGCACCGTATTATTTGACGTTCATCCAGTGTATACGTGTACCTTATGATGAATAAAAAATTTTGAATTTGAATTTATTTGCTAGATAAGGTTTACAAAGTTGGTTTTATCAAAGATGGTAATTATGAAAAAACTATCTAACAAAAACATAATCTAACCAAGATTTACGTTTATCCTCGAATGGGAACACGGAACTCAACATAATACCGACGAACATGGTATGGCAGACGCCTGTCTACGTTTATATCATACCAACCCAATAATCAGACGTGTCAGGTCGAGAATGTCTTTCACTCCAGTTATTTGGTGCAGCCGTTAATTAGATGTCATGACGACACCTCTTATGGACATCTTTTATGGATTTTTTGTGTGAAAATAAAAGTAATAATACCTACATTGTCAATTTGATGGTTTTTTGTTTGTTTATAGGTACGTGTTGAGATATTTAGTATGTTTTATACATATTTATTTTCTTTATTTGTGATTTAACATGTTCTGAAAATAAATATAATAGGCTCAGGGGCCGACACATTGCATTGTTAATAACGTAAGTACCTAATAAAACTTTTTACGCAAGCTAGAATGGAACTTACGTTTAATAATTTAATTTAGGTAATACATACCTATGTCTAAATTTGAAGACGCTAATCGATTAAAATTTATTTACTTTAAATAATCGTCTAAAATCTTTAAATGAAATATAATTTCAAAAAAAATACGCATTAATGTAAGAATCATAACTCCAAATTATAAAACAAACAAAAAATTAAAATACGAGTGATGTTCACATGAAATTGCTTCATCCAACCAACTCCAAATTTCAACGAAAATAAAATAAAATTATTAATAAAATTCGAACACAAACAACCAGACTGTCCAATTTACCTTTCCATCAGAATAAACGGCACTACAAAAGACCACACAAACAATTCGGGACCTCAAAAAGAACTAACTCAGTCACAACACAACACTACGAGACAACACTGGTTCCGCTTCCGACCGCAGTTCGCATCGTATGAACGCACGAGCGCGCGCCGCTGACGATAAGCGACAGGTGACTGGTGCGAGTTCGAAGTCCGACTACACCAGATAGCACTTAGGGGATGTAGGCTTCGTTCACACACACGACACAAAGGGTGGCTTGATGCAGGCTTTACTTACATAGCTAAGCTTTAGGTACTCGGATTACATGTGCGATAAAACTGACGCGATAATTAGTTTTTCAAACGTCGCGGATTCGATACAGTTAAGCTTCATGTACGGGTTAAAGCTTCAATGAGGATATAAAGAAATACAAAGTTATTACTAGAAATAAAACATATTGATTATAAATTAAACTTTTGTGCGGCTGCAACAATGGTACTTGTCTTTAATTTAATAAAGTCCGCTTAAATAAAAACCTAATAAGATTGAAACTTTTCAGTTAATTACTGGCAAATAAAATGTTTATTACTTACAATCAAATAACATATTTATGAACATTAATGTGAATGAAACTATCTTCATGAAATTGAAAAGTCAGGACATATTATTCAATTAGAAATAATATAAGATTTCGTTAAATCGTGTAACTTTTTTAATGGATTATTTATTTTTATTTTTTATTTACAATTTAAAAGAAAAGTTATAATAATATCATATGGCGCTCTTTCACAGACTGTCGACCGCCGAGACGGAGCCTTAATCAATGCGATGCGATTGCATTCACGAAGTTCCGAATGAACCGAAGTAGGTAGCGATGTCATGCCGCAGAGAAAATACGCGTAGAAAACAAACCGTGAACACTTACCGTGCGTGTTAGAGCGCTGACACTACACACTACGACTCTTGGCGGCGATACAAACGCGCGATTGTGAAACGCGCGTCTACATCAGGGTTGTTGCGAATATCAGCGTCAGCATCCGCGGATTACCACCATTATTTTCAATATCACCATCCGCGTCCGCACAAAGATTTTGAATACTGACATTCAAGTCGATGTTTACGACCGCTAAACATTTTCATTAATTTCTCGTGGTTCATCACTTTCGAATCGATTTCTGTGTTTAAATCGTGATGTTTTACATTTGTATTGGTATTTTAACACTGAAACTTCTTAGTAAATGTGTAAAGATAGACCGTTAGAGGTTAAATTGAGACGCAACTGAATCGATGAAAAGACGCCGCTAAAAATCGACATGTGTAAATGCTCTTAGACTTCGATGTTCCTTTATATGTTTGCGTACCTTGCGTGAATAATAATCTATTACCACGGCTGTACTGACCTGCAACAAAAAGCAGAGACTTCAGTGAATACTTTCTATTTAAGAACTTTATTTGTTATAATATATATAACACAGTTATCTGAAATTCATCGTACCTATAATCATTAATAAGTACAGTTTTTTATCGTTTTTGAGTAGCAAACGAGCATGCAAGCCACTTAGTCACTTACTTAGTCACATACTTAGTCACTGCAACCCATGGACATCCACGGCCGACCTCAAGTAAGAGAAAAGTCCTATCCGAGATTATACGTAGAAGCGTTGCTACTCACGAGGCCTAAGATAGTCACCTCAAATATAGTGTCCGGCGGCAACCCCGAAACAATAGTACTTGCTACAAGACATGCTTTACGGTGGTTTATGAGAGCAACGGTGCGAACTCTGTAAGCTCTATCACCTACAAAATCTATTCAGTGTCAGAAATCGATTGAGTTAAGGCTACAAACTCAAATTACCTAGCATTAGTTTTACTGTTTCACGAACTAGCTACTCGTATTTACATTGATACTAATATACAGGTTCCAATACTTTCAGTGGTATCAAGTGGCTACTAAAGTGTTTCAATTATGAGTGGGTTTAACCACATCCGTTAAAGTAAGTAGATCAAATAATCGGGCAAAATAACAGATAAACAACTTTATCACAACAATATTATACATCCAGAATCAAATCCCGTAAACCTAAAGCAACCAGACATTTCATTGAGCGTTAGCAGCGCTGTTTGTTTTGAGAGTAAACTGATAAGAGGTAGAGAAAACTTTCAATCAAGATAACGCTGATACTGGGTACACATCAGGAACATAGATAACTATCAAGGTCAACGCTCCACAGACTGATGTCGTCGAAATCATCAAAATAATGATTTATATCTCCTATCTTTATAAAAAAAAAAACATAATTTTAACTTCATTATATTCCATTGACCTTCAGTTGAACTAAACATACAATACAATAAGAAATATTTTAATTAACTACCACGTAAAGTATTAAAATAATAAAAATAATAATTAATAATAATTACCCTTCTATAAAATTACATTTGAAATAACACACAGAATCATATTTTTGCTATCTTTAGCGATGATGCAATAGTGCATTTATTTTAATAGCCACTATAGTCCGACATTCCCATGCGTCTCTATAAAGCATTCCTCGCGAAATGAACTTTCGTCTTCATTATATCAATCAAGTGTACTCGTAAGTGGTGTTGCTGTTGCCACCATGACGTAACCACTCTCATATCTGTATCTCATAGCTCTATTTACTGTAGAGCCTCTATATATTATCTCTAGGCGAAGTTAAGAGGGTAGTTGCAGTGTCAGAGTTCAGAGCTCATCTCAGATTTGATATTTTCTAAGATAATCAAAATTAAACATACTAAATACTACAAACTTTTTTTGAAGGCCAGTTACTGGTCAGACTCTATTGAAACATTTTAGGTGAAAGATAATCCTAATCTAAATTTAGTAAATTAATAATTTTAATAAAATCATTAATAATTTATTAATCTGATGGAATGGAGTCGGATGGAATAGGATCGTCTGACTTGTGTGGAAATTAATACGTTTTTTGTTATAAATATAATGCCAAAAAATTAAACATAAAGAGTTATTGTAGTAAGTATTATTTAAATATGCATGCGTTCCAGTATTTGCAGCATGTTGAAAAAACTAGTCCATGCGGAAAAATCCACATAATATGCACAGGAGAGTTGGACAAATATTATTATAATAGCAATTTGCATCTAGCAAAACTATGTCAACGTCGATAAATATATTCAGTGATATTTACCTAAAATCAATTTGCCTATTAGAAAAAAAATTTAAATGGAGGACGAGCAAAAAAGAAACAAGTTACGTAAACTAATTAAAAAGCATTTGCAATCCATCAAGATGGTTTTAATAAGTTTTGACGCAATTTTAAAAACAGGTGGCTATTTAATGTGTGCTAAAGATACTAACACATTAGGTATTGCCAAAACATAATGATATGCAAAATGGAATGAAATATCCTTCTCTAAAATGGCGAAAGATTTCTTTATTAGTAAAGCTTGGGACAGTCAGTAATTAAAATTTTATAGCAGATACTTGTTAAATTTGACCGATCTGATAGACACCATATCAACTAGATACTTCATTATGATGCTTCTTTTAACACTAAGTATTTATAACTTTTTTCCCTAGAAAAGCTGGAGTCGAGTACCTTTCGCGTCGGGGCCGACGGAAGACATATTCCCCCTCGCCACCCAAAGGCAGAGCCACAGTAACCAGTAACACTTTCGCACTTTCGCAAGTCAACCATTGACAGTCCGACCGTAGCCGGAGGACCCTGTTGACCCTCCTGAGAGGGGAAGAGGTATATAATATTCCAATTCCTGATGTAGGCATGCCGAATTCAAGCATACCTGCCGTCCCAGGGACGTCGAGCGGGACGACGGCCATCACTGCGCCCAGTATTTATCAGGTCATATCAATAAACCTCTTTTACTAAAGATACAGCTAAGCCGTAACATAATTCTTGAACCTCCTTTTTGCTATCCACTATCAAACAAACCTTCATGACTCAATTCTATTACCATGCTTCATTTGCCTCATCACGTAACTCGTTACAAGCGAATCACTTGCTCTAGCGGACCGTTTTGCATTGCAAACAAATTACTTAATTGAACCACTTTCATGATTAATTTATATCGTTGCGACTTGTTAATTTTTACAAGCGTGTGTTTTGGATAACTTGTTTTGGAGCTCTTGATTAAGAAGGACAGTTTAAAAAAGTTGTTCTGCTATTTAGTTATGCTACTCGGAATCTAAAATGAGGTGTAAAATTTTTATGTAACATAAAAGAGATACAAACTTTATATTGATTGACAATCACAGTGTAGATAAAGATTATGTCGGTCTTAATAATGTACCGGACATTCGATCGATAAGGTAATGATTTAATTACAATAATGATATAACGTAATAGTTTTCACTCTTTGTTGCAAAACTTGTTCATCTCATTTAATTCTTAGTTCTGATCACTTTTAACGCAGAATTTCTCATCTATATAAAATGTGAGGATTATGCCAGCGTTACCTGCTACTTCCCCATCTACTCAAGAATCCACCACAATGAAGTAATGAAATGATAATCGTAAGGTATATTTAAACTAATTTCAAATGTAAACATAACGATAGTAGCTGTATTTAAAAGCCTTATCCTTATCCAATCATTGAAGCAGCAAAACCACTAGATCGCAACACACAAAGGCAAAACGTCCCATATAAAGCCTATAGTGAAGGGTACGATGCTGTAAATCTCCATAAAAAGACAAACGCATTTGAAAAGGTAAAGACCGTATACTATCATGTATTTGATGAGAACAATAGACATTGTGATACAGACAGACCGACGAATCTGCATTTCCGATGGATGTAAGAGGAAGGAAATTTGACGTTTCCTGGAATTAACTACTGTTTTACACAATGGTGTTCTGTTAGATGTGCTAAATGGAATGTATTATTTAGTTTAGCAGAAATACATGAGTAACCATGTTTAAAGAACAGCTGATGCTGTGAAGTATAGAGATAGTTTAATTGATTTGAAAGAATACCCCATATATTAAGACAATTTGCTTTCTGCTAAGCTGGTTACCCCATGGGCCCATGGTCAAGCATCAATTTTATGGAAAGGTTCACGAAAAAGCGCTTTTAAAAAGCGCAATTACAATCCATCTTCCATTTGACCTATAAAGATATTTTAGGATATGTAATCTTATTTTCACCTGAATATTTTCATGCGTTTAGCAAATGTTTATTGAATACGGTGACATTCTCTTTAATAGTACCTAATAGCATATTTTTATATCCAACGACGTCAGTGATACGATCGTCATTATCACAAACGTAGTTCAAACACTTAGATTTAAATCTACGGTCCAACACTATTCGTAGTATAACTATAAGAGGTATATACATAGGTATACGAAGAGGTGCAAGTCCGAGATACGATCACGATTATCAATTCGCTTTCTCCTTCTATCAGTATCAATCTATCGTACCTTTCAATCACCTTTCTAGCCCCGATTAAATCGTACCTACCTGTAACGAGCAGAATACATATTTCGCTTGAAATTGGTCCCTCGTAGTCTTCGGCTACTTAAGCATTTGCAACAGGAGTTATTTCTGATGGACATCAAATTGATGAAGTTTATTTAATACCATGTTGATAAATGCTAGGTAAACTAGAATTTAATAAGGATTTTTTCCAAAATGCCGATATTTGTTAAACTTTTAAAGCGACAATAGATCTAATAGGCAATAGTGGCTCAACATCACTATGACCACTATGACCCAACGATAAAGACTCATCTCCGTCCATCCAAATACACTAACCTACTTCTTTTCTAGAAATTTCCTTGGCTTCTAACATATAAAACATATAAAAGCACCAAAAATACATATTATCGTTGACGCTCTACTAGAACTAACAGACAATCTTTTCTTATTAACCAACCCATTTTCATCGTTTATATCACACTCTACTCACTAAGTTATTTTTAATGCGACTTAATTTATAGTCTTAGCCAACAATTTCCGATACCATTTGCTCAAATTGAATCCTTGCAACATAAGCCAAGACGTAAGCCAAGACATAATAGACACATTAAGCAACTTAGCTTCAGCACCCTGTACTACAGCTGCGCGAAACGTTTATCTCAAAACCACAAGCAATTTTATTGTGTTCATACTTCCAAACTAAACTGTACTACTTATCTTTGTAAACCCAAATATTTTAAAACCATAACGTGGTCGCAGTCGCATAACCTCAAATAGCGTAACCGTGATTTAGATATAACATTTTTATTTGTGTAAGATACGCCATGGCTCTGCTATAGAGACTACCCACTCTAGGACTCCCTGTGTCGTGTCCGATGAACCCGGGACTCTTCTAAGGGTGGACTGGCTGAATTGTCCAAAGAGGATTGTTGTAATTATTGAGTGAAACAAGAGTGATTGTAGAATATTGATTATAATAGTTGTTCCTCTGCAGTCATTGCACTACCGACCATGTCAGCTGATGATAGGTACTAGACATGATGAGCGGAAGTCCATAACGGATGATTGTTATCGAATTACGATTATAGAAATTAGTTACCATCATTAGTCAGAAGGTAGTAATGCTGTAGTGGTTAACAATTGTGACCTTCGACTCGAAGTCAATTAGTTGTCTTAAACTTTTTAAAACATGTTAAATTAAATAATAAGTTAAAATATAAATAGGATATTTTAAACGAAATTAACTTACCTTTAACAGATTAAGATAAAAATGTGTGTCTGTAATGTATAAATCATTAATATTAAAATCATTGTTATATTTAATTATAATATTATTGTATCACATACCTTTCCGTCTATTATTAAAAATATTACTTTGCATCATATTGTTTCGCATACCTGAATATTGTCGTTTGTTTACAGTTTTCTAACCGCAAACTACTATTAAAATACTTGCTTGCAATTCCATTCATCTTTCATTTGTTTAGTAAACGCTTACTGAGTGTTTACTCGCAGACGATAAAACGGACAAACAAGTACTGTGCTCGTTGAAAGCCGCGAAGCCAGTTTCTAAATTCCTTGAAATATGTTGTCTTAATATATCTAAATTAAATATAATTAAAAATATAGAAAATGCAGTGGTTGGATAAAGTATTGTGAATTATTAAGTAAAGCATTTAAAAGTATAAATCTCTGATAGGAAAGCATAGTCAGAATTTTTACAGCAATTATTAAAAGTTAACATAAAATTACATACGCAACCATTGAATCTAAATTAATACACTTCAAGACATTTTACATAGAAAATTAATATTCTAAAATACGCTTGTCAATTGTCTCTAATCTCTATGATTTTAGTGTTAAAATTATTTAAATTTACGACGTTAAACTTTTTCAAGGAACGTACATCTCAAAGCTAACCCGCTTGCGG
>DWQK01004159.1:0-10729 GCA_018231225.1 Noctuana stator
CGGCCGCGCCCGACGTTGCTTAACAATGTGATCGCTTGCGATTCACACTGCCAGCGGGGCTATGCGCGCTTCATGTTACTCTTCCTTATTTCGAAGGTGAAATGTATTCGCGTCGGAATACAGAGGAAGTTTCTGGAAGCGTCCAGCTTGAATCTATCTAGGCCAAAGTTATGGAAAGTTAAATTTATTTTAGGTCTGATTTAACTTGGAAAGTACGATCTACTTTTTGTCCTCTGGAGAGTGGAGCCGATTTCAAATAATAGATTGGTTAGTTCGAAATATGAAAAAGAGAATTATTGACAAACAAGTAGGTACAGTATTTCTGTTTTGTTTTTAAGAGTTCAAGTCTAAAGCATAAATTCGCAGTTTTTTTAAAGCTTCATTCTTCTACCTCAAAAATAAAAGGTTCACACTGTGATAAGGTCATAGGTACAAAAAATTAAATAACTTTTTGCAGATAATTATGTAGCGTAGCTCGTATTGCTCGTAGGCGGTAGCTAAAGGTCATGTCATGACCCCTCTTATTCAAGCAAAAGCAATTTGTAATACTAACAACAACTGATTTGCCTTGCGTTGTTCGTGTCTCCTCATGCATTAAAGTAGTTTCGGCGGCGAAAAGATGGAATTTTCTTTCACCGTACACGTCATTATTGTAGACATGAACAATGTTTATATGAATTTGAACGAGTAACAAATTAAAAAAGTGTACATAATAGTATGTAGTGTATTTTATATAATAGGTATGAATGAAATAATATCATAAATTTACATAAGAACGCTATAAGGATAATTTATAACGTAGCTACGAGAAGTACGAGTATTATAGGTATTTTACGCGCTGCAATACTTTTAAAATAGTTTTGAGAAGATTGCTTTGAAAACAAACCCGACCTGACCCGTGTGACATGCGATGAAGACCCGTGTGATGTAGTGGTTTAACAAACCAGTCTACCATTCGAAGGGCCCCGGGTTCGATTCCTAGCGGGGCAAAAATTTAGAATATGTATTTAAATTTCTGTTTTCCGTCTGAGTGTGTGTGTGTAATTGTCTCTGTGTGTGTCCATTGCGCCCACGACTCAGGGAATCCTAGTGTGAGTGTGAAGCGTTAAAAGTCCTAGACTACTACTAAAATATTACAAATGGCGTATTCACGTATACCACTTAATACCAAAGAGAAATAATGAGTTACTAAAATA
The DNA here is from genome assembly GCA_018231225.1 of Noctuana stator. NCBI lineage: Eukaryota > Metazoa > Arthropoda > Insecta > Lepidoptera > Hesperiidae > Noctuana > Noctuana stator. Next base: position 1,197 of record DWQK01004159.1, read on the forward strand.
CTTTTCATATATTTTTTCCATCCCAAGATCCCGAACTAAAGCCCGCGAAAGTAGCTCATGACTCCACAAGTGTTATTAACATTACCTACATACGAAGTGAATATTTGATATGATGATTTCATGAGAGCCTCATTAAAATGTAGTGGATTCTGCATATTGAGGCAATTTGCGAAGGGGCTGGTAAAAAGTAGATCATATAATAATGATGACGCTTGTATTTTGAGAGAGTGGGTCAATGAAAACATTTGCAAAATAAATTATAAATACAGGTTAACTTATTATTGAAAATGGAAATGATAAATTACCAAATTGATTGGAGGAATACAGTGAAATTGGAAAGGTGAATTCATTTGTCCAACCGGATTTCATTGAAATGGTTAATTTCGGTAAATTGAAGATTATTGAAGCAATTTTAAAGTTAAGGTACAATGAAACATATGTTGAACGTGCAATTTTCTATTCGAGACTGTCAACAAGCACTGTTGCCTTGCCGTTTTTTAATGGCTTCCAACCTCACACTGACTTTTATTTATTCCTTACTATAAATTTATGTTCTCATAGACCTTCTTCAGCGTTTTTACAGCGCAGGCGTTTGATGAACAATGCGCTATGCGGACGCATCACCTCACTAGCATTTCTTAAGGGGAAGAGTTCAATTAACGTATCAGTGCAGACACCGTAATATCGGACACGCATAACGGCGGCTTAAAGTAGTGCTTGCATCGGCTTATGCCATTTTAGGGTTCCGTACAAAGGGTAAAACGGGGCCCCTGTCCGTCCGTCTGTCCATCACCAGGCTGTATCTCAAGAAGCTTGATAGTTATATAGTTGTAATTTTCACAGATAATGTATTTCTGTTGCCGCTATAACAACATAATAATATACTAAAAAAAATAAACTGAATCCATTTTTTAGATGCAATGAATAATGTCCTATTTTTATAGATAAAGGTACGTAACCCTTGATTCGTGAGTCCGATTCGCAATTGGCCGGTTTTATGACGTAATACACCTATCGAACGTCTACGGTGAAAGAACCCATTTTACAGGATGCTAACTCAAACTTTTAACCATAAATATCTGAAGTAGAAATGAAACGAAGCTAATACTGATACCCTTTACAGTTGTAAAGACATAAAACAACATAGGGTAATAAATAGTGGTAGTATAAAAACAGCAATAAAACTAAGGATCGGACGGCGTAAATCCAATCATAGAAGCTGAGCTTACCTATTACTAGAGCGCTATTAGCTGCTTTTACTGCGTAGTATATAAAAGAACAGTAATATGTAGGTTATAGGAAGCGCGCGTTGCCCCGTTGGTAGTGTGGATCGCGATCTCACTGTTAAGCAACCACGGGCGCGTTCGGAACTTAGATGGGTGACCGCTAGTGGCGAATTTCATGAGCGCTTCCATGCTTCGGAGGGCACCTTAAGCCGTCGACATGTGTTATCGATAGATAACAGTCGTTAAACTTAGTCGGAGGCCGTTTACGCGGTTTGACCATATCGACACGGGTTGGCTACCCGTATCTCCAAAAATTCGCGCAGGTGGAGTATGCCCCAGGTCTTGTCTGTATGTGGGGAGAGACGCGTGCCCAGAAGTGGGATATAAAAAGGGTTGAATGCAATAGGTAACGTTATAGGATAGAAAGGATCTTTGCGAAATTAATACAACAATAGAGGAATAATAAAGTGGAATTATCATTGTTGCAGTATTCCGTGTGGCGAAGAATTTTTCCGTTCAATTTATCGATATCTCAGTGAGTATGGCCATAAATGATTCATGTTTGTTCAGACGCTAAAGTAGCTCCGTGAAAACATTTTAAATGCAGCCAGTTTCGTTCCCATTATTGCAGTTCTATCTATTTATTGTTCCGTTTATATATCCGTTGAAAGTGCCTGCAGTCTTTTCGATACTCTTTCAAAGTTGGTTACCGATCTATGGAATCAAAGTTACGAGTAAGTTTTGGGGTAGGCCGTAGAAAGTGGAGGTAAACTCTTAATAAAATTAAATATAGAATATTAACATATATTATTATGTATGGGTTCCATCCTATTAGGCATAAAGCCATGGGCCACTTTAACATAATTTACCACGAACAAAGACAGCGAGCTAACTAATAAGTACATTATTTCCAACTTAATGCTTCCGAAATCTAGATTTATCTGCCCTTAATTAACGGAGAAATTTCTGATCCAATTAGTAACGGAATAATTTCTCGCTAATACGAAATAATCACCGAATTTACACCCAATTAATTATTACTGATCCATCTCTCGGCATGTGGGTGTATAACGAGTACAATATGAAATTGTTGCGGAGTTTAGTAGACCGTCAAATGGTAAATTAGGGTTATCAGGACATGTAATTACTTTACTCATTTTAACGTTGAGATTTAATAGGAGGTAGTTAAAAATAATAAGTAAACTAAACTCGACTTTATAAATAAATAAACAGTGTTATTTATTCAGCATTCATAGTAGGTACTACATTGGATAAAACAACATAAGGACTATTATGACAATAGACAAAGTGGTCAAATTACAACTACATCTTAATAAACAGCAAAGATCCTTCTGAACAGATTGGAAAAGAGTGCAAAAAGCTAAAACAAAGTTTTCTTTATGAGTAGAAAGACATTCAATAATGCAGAAACATCAGAAGAATATGGAGAAAGCATATAAACAGGTCTACTACTATAACATACGCCTGCTATATAACACTCTTTGCTGACCGCGATATAAACAGTTCAATTATATTACCAGTTATCGAAAGCTTACTGAAGCTAATCATTAACAATCATATTACGCTGTGGTTATAGTACATAGAGCACGTTTCTAATTCTCAAAGGACGCTAAGATTGGATTTGAAACCCAATTCTGATATCGAATTACACATGATTTTGTTACCAAATAATTCCGACGAGATTGTTCACATAACACTTAGATACATGGTGTATTTTTGATTGCGCCCACGCAAGCACTTATACTCACGCAATTTCTGTAAGAGATTTCTGTAAGATAAGTAGCAGCTCGAATTAAATATTGTAAAAGAATACAGTACGAAATACTACAAAATAATTCGATCGGATCACAGTTAATTCCAAATAATATTGTCAATTATATCCAACTATGGATAAAGGCTTACAAATGTGTTTCAAATTCTCAAGAGATATAAGTATGGATGTAAAATCAAATTATGATTTGATATCATGTTTTACAAGAATTGTATTCACAATTATAATGAGTATCAACTCAAAAGGTAAATCGCAACTGCTAATAGACGTGATTAGATTCATGGTATTTTTTGAGATTATCATTATGATTTCTGACGCAATTCCATGTATTGTGTTGATTCTATTTGCCTGATAACATAGAACACAATAATACCTGTGATAATAGGCACTCCAGATAGCCCACTACGGCAATTCATCTATACCTATTCGAACAACAATTACTCCGTACTAGGCCAACAGCGATTGTAAACCAATCAGCGCGGCAGAGCCACCGAATTCTCAGATGTTGGATCAATTCCAAACCGAACAGCTCCGTTTCCGATTAATTAGCCCCCTGAAAGTCACGACCATACTGATTTAAGTCCCTGAAGCAAGAGTAAACAGTTTCGTTTGCTGGTCCTTGACCTCCGAAATAAGGATAGACCTACTTGCCAATAGCATGTAGTACCTACGAGTATGTTCGTAAAAGATCATAATAATATACCAAGAATAATATGAAGACGATATTGTCAACAATACGTTGACAACCCTGATTTATAAATTCGCTTTGTTCTTAAAATTCTGCAGAATCAGATGGTTTAAAATTAAACATATATTCAACCAGATTCTTCCAGTATCCAAAGGTACTAACAATTTTGGAATTGACTTGAAATTTATTTAAAAAGCGATAAATTTTATAATATTAAATAAGTAATCGAGACAACATTCAAGAGTTATATTACACAGTAAATATAGGTCTCAAAATGTTATTAAAGTATTGAATATCATTCCTTAGATCTTGGCATCTCTCCCCCTAATTCCTATAAGTGACCCGACATTATCATACTGGATACCGCTATCATTTACATCAAAGACGAAAACGTCGCTACTTTGATATCTTTTCCATTCAGAAATAAGATAAAATTTGATTAAAACGAAATTAGAAATTTTCGTAATTCCTTAATTAACTTTTGCATTCACCGCATCATTCATTTTCGTAATTAAACACAAGCTGTAAGTTTAAAAGTTATATATACCTAGATCTTTAGATACGTCGGACTCGCCGAAAAGCAATAGGTACTAATTGAACAAGATAGCGTCCTAAGGATATTCAATAATAACAATTTATATTTTAACTAATTTTTATAGGCAGGCTACTGCATTATATGGGCTGCTGTGTGCTTCTTACCTAAGAGATCATTCCCTTGCATCCGGCTAAAAAGACATCTTCTATACTTTTCGATCTTTGAGCTTCCCTGACTTTTCCTTCACTTTCCACAAACCTTACACCCTGACCTACAATCAATTGTAATTTCGTTTAGAACTATCGACAACGGGCACAACAAATCTCGATTTACTGACGGAGCTTGTCAATACTCCATACCAACTAATACTCAATTATTTAGTACATTAACAACAAGAATCAATTATTTATAGATACGAACATTCCCTCGAATTCATTTTGTCGAAGGACCAAAACCGAATAACGAGGTACGCTAGAATTAATCCCAGTTAGTAGGAGATAAATTGGTGCGATATCAAGGGTACTGATTGAATGTTAACCCCGAAACTGTTACCGTTCCGATTTACAAACTCGCAAGAATAGATATACTAGGCTTATAGGCTTATACGTGTGGATTTCGGGATCACACTTTACTCAAACTCCATTAAGATTAATTAATCACTCGGTAAAATCTTGTTTACCTAAACTAAGTTTGAGCAAAACCCGTGCCGGAGACGGTAATAATGCCCTTTCCTTGACGCTAATTAAAATTTCATATCACGAAGGGTACTCCAAAGTTAAGTAATTTGCCTCTGTCAATATACAGCCTCTGTTAAGAAGGTACTCGGTTTGTTGTAAGATTTTCTATAGATGAGCAACAAGTGGATACTACGATTCAATAGAGACTCGTTTTAACCTTAAAGACAAACAAGGGGCTAGATTTAAACCAAGTTTGGTGGTTTAGATGCTAGTTTTACTTAACCGTTTAAATGGCACTAATAATCAGCAACAATGCGGATTCTTTCACTCTCACTCACTTTAGGTATTAAAAGAGCTTTGACAAACTTGACAATATAGCTCCATATAATATAGGTATTACAGATCAACATTGGTAAGTTTGTCAAAGCAATTTAAATAAAGAGAAAAATTACAGAGCGACATTGGTAAATTTGCCAACGCTCTTTAATTTAAATTTTAAAAAAATTATTAGGTACAACATACGTAAACTAACGAAACAAAATTGTAATTGTAAGGACAAGCACGAGTATGTACTGAATCAAACAAAGTGCGTACCTAACACGCCTTTATTCCATAAGTGATAGTCAGAACATAGGCTGTGCAATTCAGCAAAGTGTAGTAAAGTTTCCTCAGTCGCCTCTTACGACACCCAAGAGAGATGTTGCTTTTCTTTTCCGGACCTTTACACATGCAAGTAAATAGGGAAATTCTTAAACTTGAGCAAGAAAAATGCCAATTCCAAGGCCGGTGATCAACATAAGGTATAAAAATGCTTCACGATAATGTATACTAAGCCTGACTTATTGTCGGATGCGTGTCTATATAATTTAATGCAGTAAGAATAAGCAGCATTGAACTAAGCGTAAAAAGTGGTAAAAAATGTATTGATGTCTATAGATTCCATCGAAAAATTGAGCAAAATCCTATTCATGAAAGTAATAAACTGAAATTTTCATACCCTTGGTAATATAGCTTCCTGGCAATAGCCTGAAAGTATGTCAAGGGCGGGATCAATTAAGCTCAGCCTTACTTATTGTCAGGAATATTTCACAATTTATATTATGGCGTTGATATAAATGGATCCCATTGTGTGAGTTATGCGCAAAAACCGCATTGCACTTAAACTCGTAAATCTTCATTTGACGCCAGTCACATTCCCATTAACCTTTATTAATATTGATGTCTTACACGATAAGGTTTTCAGTTTCTATAATGTTGGATTTGGAAATCAAAGAATTCTAACAGTACATTAGGTATCCATCCATAAGCAAGCAGTTAATGGTATTTTTGGCATCTAATTTTTCATGAAAGATATACTACATACGAGTAGTATAAAGCAAAGTCGCTTCCCGCGTTTGTCCCTATGTCTGTATGTATGCTTAGATCTTTAAAACTAAACAACGAATTTGGATGCAGTTCTTTTTATTAGATAGCTTGATTCAAGAGGAAGTAGTTATATATATAAATATAATAATATTATAAATCTAGAGAGATTGTTTGTTTAACGCGCTAATCTCAGGAACTACTGGGCGGATTTGAAAAATTATTTTGTGTATGATAGCTACATCCATGAGGAAGGTTATAGTCTATCAAGCATAACGGTTACTATTTTTAACGCGGGTGAAACCGCGTGGCACAGCTGGTTTATGTATAAAAAAATGTCCTTAGCCGACTAGCCTTTTGAGATTAAAACAATTGCAATCAAAGTAGTGGAGAGGGAAGCGAGAGTTGAGACTGTTGAGAGAGCTTATGCGATGACATTTTATATATCTACTATAGAAATTTTCGTGTCGCAACGGAAACTTTATGTCACCTTAAGCTCTCTGAAGAATGAAATACAACTCAGTATTGCTGCAGTTCATAACATTTGAGAGAATGGCATAATTAAAATTGTTCCGTTTATGGCCGGTAAATAAGAAGTAGGTATTTTACATAAGTATCAATTTTCATTAAGTAATAAGAAGTAGTAGGCACAGTTACAATAGATTTAACGGGTATTACACCCGTCGAAATGAAATAAATTGAGTTATCAGGCGACCTCTCTATATTCAAAGCACTTATTGAAGAGACTCAGCCCTAAAATATTCCTTTCATAAAACCGTGAAATCAGAATAAATTAATTTACATTCTATTGCGTGAAAATCGAATGGAAATCTTTAAATTAGTTAAGTGTTCCAATGAATTATTCTGTAGTTAGGAACACGTAATTGGTCTTTTAGGCTATCGTCTTGAATCATTTAGAAATAACATGAAGATACTGTTAATGAGCTTTTAAAATGTAATACCTTCATACATTTTATAAAAACAATAAAACATATTATTATAACCGATTTTTTTTTCTTTTCGACAAAAAATCAAAATGTAATTTAGACATTGATGAGAATAAATTTCATAGTACCTTCAAATATTGTTATAAGCAATATAGAACAGGTTCAGTGAATTCATTCTGAACTATTTTTGGTAAACGTCACCATATTGGGAATATTTCAAAGTCTTATAATAGTTTAAATATAATAATATAATCTTAATAAATTCGTTCATTTTGCTCAGCTATAAAATTATTATGTGCATTTTGAGATGCCACGACTATGTTCTATATTAAACACAAGCTAAAAACGTTTTTAACTTATTAAGTTTAAAATATTTTTGGGTTATCAAACGGCTAAAAGAATATTCTAGTCACGCAAAAATATAAAACATAAGAGATCAAGCGTCTCAAACAGCACGTATCCAAAGTTTAATATAAAAACTTCTGAACGATCTTGTCTTCCAACAATTATCTAGTTGGCTGTTCAAAAGCTAAAACTAGGTAGGCAGAGTTGAAACGGGAAAAGTTCTCCTATATCTGCTGAGGTCAAGAAGAAACCTTGAAAAAGCTTAAACAAATTAAAACTGACCTTTCCACCGAAGAAAGTAAAGTGGAGTGGAACACTTAGGTACTGTGTTTTGAGCTGAAATTGGAACGAGGGAACCCCGGAAGGTTTATTCCCTCATGTTTATAACATGCGGTTGGTTTATGAAAATATGGTATATTTAATAAACTCGAACTTGGTCTTACGACGAGGATCGCGTAGGTATTTTGTTTAATAAAATATCTTGTGCGGATAACAGTCTGAGAGTTCGGTTTAAGTAAATGTCAAATCAGTTTGACTGTTTTTTGCCAATAAATTACTTCCGGTAATTTTCATATATTTCGGAGATGTTGATTAAAATTGAAACTTTTCAGGCACATCGAGAACGTTTAGTCATTGCAATACGATTTAATCTCTGTACGCTCGATACTTATCATTTAGGATACCTAAGTGTTGCATTACAGAGAAAGTAAAGAAGAAAAGTGTACATATTTTAAACATTCTTATGGTTTGAGGGTGAAAAAATGCGCTTTCGAAATCTCTTTTGTATAGGAAACATGGCACTGAGAACACGCCACAATAACGTACGCAAAAGACGTTCAGACTAGGGATGCCTATAGTGTAGTGGAAAAAGACTTAAAGACTTAAGGCGTCATGGAATTTTCTCTAAAAATATGCGTTGTTTAAATTGTACGTATTTGGTCAAAATGTTGTCACTAAATTCACGAGAACATCAGAGCCTCTACAGAATATTAAAAGGGGTACCTATAAGACTGCACTAAATAAAATATTTTTTTTAATATAACAATAATAACGACCAGTACAGTGGTAAGATACCGGTATGCCATTTCAAAAGATTTAATTATCAGCGGAGCAGAGATTAGCGATTGTGATTTTATTTTCCTGGTTTAGGTGTTAAAAGTAGAAATGCTTAAAGAGTTTGAGTTGTCCAATGGTCCATGGTCAATACGAAATATGACCAATGTGAAGGCTTAGACTATAATGCATTAATCTTACTTTGCTGAAAAACATTAAGCTTACTGGAAGTTTCAGCTACCCTATAATCGCACCAACGCTACCCTAAAAAACATTCTCAAAGAACGCAAGAGCAATAACAAGGACATCAAAGTCAACATGTTTACGTATATAAAAATGTTATAAAGCTTTGTTTGTCTTTTGAACACCCTGCACTTAATATTACTGCGGATATTCTCTGTGGTCTACGCATAAAGCAATTTTGAACGTAGAACGTATATATACGCATTGACTAGAAATTAGGCAGCGTTAGTGGATTTAGAACAAAGTCTCTCGCTTCAGTAAAATTTACGGCGATCGTCATATTACGTATTAAGCGATATGAAAAGGAAGGAAAACATTTTTCATTATATATAATAATATGTAATGTACCTACTCATATTCAATTATAGGCACTACCTCTATAAGTAGGTAGTACTTATGCATACATAGATATAATAACTCGTGTTACGAAAAAAACCGTCTTCAAAGTTGTCGCGCACATACTTTATTTTAACACTTATATGGTTTTCTAATGGATGTCGTTGACAGGACTGCACCAAATTAAAATGGGAATTATCAGTTTTCTAATAAAAAAAATCATACTACAAAGCACTTGTAACAATTTTAAATAACTCGTGCACGTAACTTTGCGTCTAGAAACTTTTCTGAGAGTTTTTAAGTTTCCACTGTGAAGTTTATTAAAGCAT
>DWQK01004160.1:0-10728 GCA_018231225.1 Noctuana stator
AACCATGAAGCTAATAAGTTAACACAACATTTACTGGTTCTTAGGCGGTACGAAGTTCGCCAGCTCAACTAGTATAAATATAAAATATAAAATAAACTGTATAAAATATACGTCGAATCGAGAACCAACCCCTTTATTTTTGAAATCACATTAAAATTTTCATTAAACGGTACAGTACCTATTTGCATTTCTCTGCACTTCCCAAGGTTGGCTGGTAGAGAATTCTATTTATATACTGGTACCATTTATTTTGGTTCAATAAAACTTGTTAAATAAATAAATAAATAGTGTGGGAGATAAATGAGACATTGCAAACAGCCTTCACACGACCTAGACGTTACAGATCAATAGATTTAAAACTGGATTTTGACATTGAGATGAACTAGGAAACCATTAAAATTAATTAAAACGAATTCTGCTTAATACTTTTCGAATGAGCTGGTTACTTACGTTAAAATGTATTCTAGACTAGCTGTGCCCCCCGTTTCCGCCCGCGTTAAGAATTGCAACGTAACGCTTGATAGCCTATAGCCTTCCTTGATAAATGGTCTATCTTACTAAAATAATTTTTCAATAGTTCCTGAGATTAGCGCGTTCAAACAAACAATTAAGCGAACAAACTCTTCAACTTTATATAATTAGTAAAGATTACAACCCGTGTGGGGTAGTGGTTATCAGTCCGGTCTGCCAATGGTCCTGGGTTCGATTTCCGGCTGGGCAAACATTTTAAAGATAAGTCAGGTCTGGCTGAACCGATTTTGATAATTCTTTTTTTATTTGAAAGCTTACAAAGTTCGTGCTATAACATCTTTTTCATACTTTTATGTAACGTCTAGCATATTAAGCATGGCCCAATAAATAAATTAAGAACGTCAAGTGATCGGCCACGCTCGTTCATCTTCGTTACCATTTAGTTTCATCGGAGTTTAAGTTTGGCAATCTAAACCTATTTTTTTTAAATCTATTTTTAACTACTTTTATTTCATTTAATGATATGAAGTAGCAGACGAGCATGCAGGCCACCTGGTGTCAAGTGGTCGCTGCCGCCCACGGACATCTACATCCAACCTCAAGCAGGCTCGCGTCCTGCCCGAGGTCACATGTAGTCGCGATGCCGCCGGCTGATGGTCGCCTCATGTAAGTGTGGTACAACTGCACCTTTCCACCGAAACACGACTGAATCGCTTCATTAGCTTCACGGCAGAGGCTGCAGCGGCGGTACTTCCCCGGGCGAACCGTACAAGTTCTAGCACCTACTAATGTGTTTGGCATTGGCATTGGCAGAGATATTTATTCCCACAACGTTTCCCCGCTAACGTAATGGCTTTACGCGCTTATCCGAAGTACGCAGAAAAGCTTTTAGGCTAAGTCGTAGCGGATAGCGTTTCGCGACTCACTTTCATGGCAACAGTGGCGTAAGTGGGAGTTTTAGGTCAATCCCTTTAAAAATGTTCAATGTTCAAACGTTTAGATAAAGCCGATTTCAGAAATATTTTATAATATACTTTTATAATATTCCCCGGATTCACACGCGTTAAGAATTGCAACGTAATGTTTACTGCCTATTTTTCTCGATAAATGGACGATCTTATACTAAAAGAATTTTTCAAATCGGTCCAGTAGTTCCTGAGATTAGGGCGTTAAAACAAACAATTAAACATACAAACTCTTCAGCTTTACATATTATGTTATCTAGGTACAGATGTACAGACAGCGATCAGTTACAATTTTATTATATGTATAGAATACTAGTATAATATACATAGTACTAACTAAGAATTTTTCAAATCGGTCCAATAGTTCCAGAGATTAGCGCGTTCAAACAAACAAACAAACAAACTCCTCAATTTTATATATTAGTATAGATATAGTATAAAAGAAGTGTAGATTTGTGGTCACATTTTTATGCTAAACTCCTGTGCCTATTCTATGCTTTTTCGGGAACGCTCGTCTAATGGTCACCACAATCACAAATGACCATCCCCCAATCCACTAAGTCTCTAGAGACACATGAGACTCATCATAACATTACCGCATTGGTATCACGAAGCAATATCTCACTCGCAATTGCTCAACAATTTGTTTTTATTACGCACTCGCGCCAACCCCCGTAATAGTTGCATAATTTGGTGGTTTATTCTCAACACAACTTTGCATCAGCATTTGCGGGAATAAAAAATAGTTTACGACCTATTCTCAGACATAAAAATAGACAAAACAAAAATTTCATAACTTAGTCATTTTCATTTTATATCTATACTAATTATAAAGCTGAAGGGTTTGTTTGTTTGAACGCGCTAATCTCAGAAACTACGGGACCGATTTAAAAAATTCTTTTAGTGTAAGACAGTCAATTTATCGAGGAAGGCTATAGGCTATCAAGCGTTACATTGCAACTCTTAACGCGGGTGAAACAGAGGGACACATCTAGTTTGGTTATAAAGTTAAAGTTATACTGCATAATTTGTTTATAACCTGTAGATTATACATTTGATTTTAAAGGAGTGCCGAGTTTTTTCCGCTGGTTTGTTTTTCCCGGCCGCAGCCAAAAGGGCGCCTAAAGCCGACGTACCGTATTATTTGACGTTCATCCACTGTATACGTGCACTTTATGATGAATAAAAAATTTCGAATTTGAATATAGACAAAAAATTTATAAGAATTGGTCAAGTTTCGTAGGAGTTTAGATACAAAGACTGACACGCAAAACTTTATATTATATTCGAATGTTTGTAGGCTATCAAACATTACGTTACTATTCTTAACGCGGATGTAACCGCGTGGCACAGCTAGTATAAGATGAAGGTATATATTGTTCTGATAACTGTATTTTTGATTTTTAGGGCCCGATTCTAAAATCTACGCGGACGAAGTCGCGCGAATAAGCTAGTAAATCATGCCTCAATGAAACACTCATAAATAAATCGTCGAACAGAATCTACAATACCTTTTATCTCTTTGATGGTGTAATAAAGACATGCCCTGCGGCGAAGCCCTATACAGGGGCCTTATTCCCTTTGACATTAAAAACACGTAACGCGGCGCGCTTATGGTTTTTTCAATTCCACGCACATTGACACACATTCCACGCATCAATCCACGATTGTCGCGTCACATCAATCACCGTTAGTGTGTCTTATCTATACTAATAGTATAAAGCTGATGAGTTTGTTTCTTTGAACGCGCTAATCTCATTAACTACTAGACCAATTTGAAAAATTCTTTTAGTGTAAGATAGTCCATTTATCGAAAAAGGCTATAGGCTATCAGGCTTTACGTTGCAATTATTAACGCGAGTGAAACGGGGGGCACAGCTAGAGTATTACATACTTTATGTGGCGTGGCGCGTTTTAAGCGAGCGTTTATGTTTTGAACGCGGTATGAAATCCTACGTTATTGATAACGAATCTCGAAGAGTTACGTTGCAATTCTTAACGCGAGTGAAACCGGGAGACACCGCTAGCATTATTTCTAGTTGTGCCCCCAATAGTGTTCCAGACCACCAAAAGTAAATAAATACTTTTGGTGGTGCGTGGCGCATTTCAGACCCACGTTCATGTTTTAAGCGCGTTATGAAATCACACGTTATTGATAAGGAATCTTCTCTGTCATAGCGAATAAGGCCTCTGGTTGTCTCGAAACTGATTTTATTAAGTGCCAACGATACACACGGCTGCCAATTAAGGCCCTCTGAAGTTTTATTAGCCGTACCGCAGGGGATGAATATGTTATAAGGGTTGTGATCAGTTCTTTGTGGTCAGGGGGTGGTTTTGAATAAGTGGATTGGATCGGTTCGTGTGACAATAAATTGTTACTGAGTGAGTAATGAATTAAGTTTTATTTTATATGTTACTAGCTGTGCCACGCGGTTTCACCCGCGTTAACAATTGTGACGTAACGCCTTCCTCATTAATGTAGCTATCAGACACAAAAAGAATTTTTCAAATCAGACTTGTAGTTCCAGAGATTAGCGCGTTCAAACGAACAGACAAACTCTTCAGCTTATATATAAGTATATATTTAACTCAAAAATTCATAATGTACCTACTAGTGGTGTGGACAGACTATTGGAAAACAAAATTAACTTATTGAAATTCAAAAGCACATCGTACTGTTTCGTTTTTAACTTTGATATTATTCAACTGTTAATTCCCTGTTTATGTTTTGAATCAATGAATAGATGTGAGTTTTAACAATTTATTGCTGAATAAAAACATTTTATAAAGAAATATTTATTAATGAATTTACATATAAAATTGCACATTATAATGTGCTACTAATACTTTTTTATGGTAGCACTTTACATTTCTGTTATAAATATATTAATTACTACAATCATAATGATAATACAATCATAACGTTACTTTAACGAAAGTAAATATAAACATAATTCACGCTGATATTATCATATCACAGTTTGAAAATAACGTCAAGATCTTATACCCGAAATAATTATTAAAAGGTAATGAGTTACTTATAAACGGAGCTCCAGAGGACTTTGATTAGGTGTAACTATAAATCAAAAGAACTCCGGAAAACATAGTCAAATTTACAGAAATTTTGAAAAAACAAACATTGTTTATACCAAAAACATATTTTATACATACTTCGGAAGAAATACACTAGTACTTGTATTTCTAGACCAGGGTCCTATAAAATTTATTTGAGAAGTTTACTTTGTATGTACATTAGAAATAATAGATAATATTTCCATTATTTTTTGGAAATAAATAAAAAATATCCCATCAATCACCCATTGGTTCAGACGATAAATTCCGAATATATGCATAGTGTTTTATAATTTTTTAGTATATTTTTAATTAATTTTTCATGAGTTTGTTCAATATTACCTTGCAGATTTGTAGTGTCTTTGTCAGCATATTTTCTTTGGAAATAAATAATTAAAACCAAAAATTTCATTTCATTAAAACTTATTTTAAAAATAAATTACCTATTAATTATTACATTCAATATTCAATAGCACAATAAGTTATCTAGTACATACACTACATGTAAATTTACTCTGTACTTTCTGATTTCTATCCGATCTAAAATTCCTGTCTATTTCGTTGAATCAACTTTAACGCTAATATTTACGCTAATACGTTAATGCTAATATTTAATATTAATCTATAAATAATATTTACTACGGATAAATACAACATAAGAAAATATAGTGCATTAATAGGAATCTACTTTTTATGTGTAATGAGAAAATAAACTAAAAAACAACAAGAATTTAAATATTGTTATTGTTTCATTCTTAATACTTTACACTGCAAACTTAAAAATAGTTTTTTTGTACCACTGTATAACAGTGTTTATGGTAACATAGTTCTTTTAAAGCATATTGATAGTATACCATAGTATATTTATAAAATGTGCAGTATGTATCACAAAGCATCAAATGTAGTCGATACAGAATCACTGGAATGCTGGCGGCTCAACGAATTACTTACTCCATTTTCATTTGTGGTTGATGATGTTCTGAAAAATATAAGAGAAAATTACTCTAATTTAACAATGTAAACATTTTAAAACTGTGATGCAGCTCCATATGGTTGATAATAATCTGAAGGAATGGGTGCAAAACTTCGTACGTACAGTTAACGTACAGTCTTTTATTAAGGACGTTTTAGAACCGCTCGTACTGAATCTTGGTTTTTGTATATATTAATAGAGGTGTTATATGTACTAAAAAAGTGATATATACTAAAGTGAGATTTATTGAAAGTACCAACCCAAAAAACGGCAAGAGCGTGACGAGGTGCGCGCGCGAGGTGACTGCGCGCAGCTCGGGCAGCGCCAGCAGCACGTGGCGCAGGTACGCCTGCAGCGCCGCGCGCCGCCGCTCCACCACGCCCGCGTCCTGCGACACCACCAAATGTGCTACATTGCCCAGTGCCCAGGTTATGGTTCAAACATATTTTCCTTTAATGAAAATGTCAGGTACAGTGGAAACCTACTCAATACATTTACATTTATAATACTCCAAATAAATTAATAACGAATATTATTATTTTTGCCATACTAGTATATGTATTAGTGAACATAATAACATTGTAGGTATACGTACTCGTTTTCTTAATGCTCTCTTAGGAGGAAATTTATAAGTAGCGATATCTGGGTGGCACTTTTTCAACTGCGTGTGTAGTTCATGGAACTTCGCATATCTGTGATACACATTCCATTCTTCTTGACCTATTTTGAGGAAAACCTGAAATTACATTGTAATACAATTTTTGATTGAGTTTCACCCAGTATATATCGTTCTTTGTCTGAGACCTAAACTCTAAAACCACATAATAAAATTTAAATCTAGAAAAACATACATTATTATTATAAATACAAAATAGTCAGTAAAAAAGCTGTCATACTTATCAGGCGAGTGTGAGAATTAATGTGGCAGCAAGGAAGGTAAATTTGAACTCTAACCTGATAGACATGAAAAGAATGCGTCTTCTTCCCAACTAAAAATGCACTTGGAATGTACACTTTTACATTAGACTCAGGGTAGTCTAATATTTCTATGGCAGTGCTACTTTCCAAATCTTGAAGCCGTCTCTGCAAGTGTTGATTAAATTCCATGAGCTCTGCATGCATTTCTGCTACCTGCAAAATATGTATTACCATTACTCATGATTCATTAATAATATAAGGAAAGCAGAATCAAGGTTAATATTATTGATACATTTTAAAAATGATTTATAATGATTATATTAAATTCAGTGTTCGAAAAATCTGTAAAAACACATGAAATATCCTTTACCTGAACAAGTTTCCTTTCATATTGACTTATTTGGTCATCTTCACCATTATTACCCTTTAATGTTAGACCCATTTCTACAGCTGACATATAATTACGTAACTGATCCTTTAACCTGTCATTCTCTCTGAAACAATAATTTTTTTTAAGATATCGAACATCGTAAAATACTTAATTATAATATTTTCCTATTTCCAAATAAATGGAAAAAAAGATATATTTACTTGCTCAAATCTAGAACGACCTTTTCCAATTTATTTATTTTCTCCTTGCTCGTCAGTTCAAACTCATTGAACTTATACTGTAAACTCATATATTCCTTTTCCCTACTTTCTAGGACATAGTTCATTGTTTTATAATCGGGTACACTTTCATCCTCAGCAAAACAAAGCTCCAAGCACGAATTGCTACCATCAATGCTACCAGCCACTTCTTCACTATCACTTTCATATATTTTCAGAACATTTACACTTAAATCTGAAGCATCATCTTTGATAACATTATTCCTATCTATACTATTCGAACTAGAAAATATCTCCTTAGCACTTTCTGATAATTTGGATAAAATTTGTAATGGGCTCTCAATTCCTCTGACACTGTCGGGAAAAAAATGTCTTATGCCATTCCTGCATTCTGAACTAGTTGGTTCACTGACAGATGCAAGAAGAGGAGTCACTTTAGGGTCAGGAGAATTTAGGCAGGTGGGGGGAGCGCTAAACCAAGAGGACTCTGCTGCATTTTGTACAGATGCTTGCTTTGTATTATTTTCTTTATTTTTGCCATCTTCCTTGTCAAAGGATATAACTTGCCGTAATGGTTTACGTTTGAGATTACCAGATGGTTTAATCGGCGTAGGCAGTGGAATAACAAGCTCTGCTTTCTGTGTTTGGCTTGCTTGTTGTGATTCATTCAACTCTGCTCTGTCAATAGATAAGGCAAACAAAACAGATGATAAGCCTGAAACAATGTAATAAAATTATTAACCTTAGTGTTTGCTGTTAAAGGTTTGTCGAATCAGAATTATTACCTGCTGCTACACCAGGCAATAAATTAGCTTCTGTACTTTTGACGATGGCGCCTTCTTCATAGTATTCAGAAAGGAGACCATGTCCAATCCAACTTTGTAAATATCTACAAATAAAAAAACTATTTTTAAAGAATATACAATTTAAGTAAAGGATACTTCATCATGGGCCGATCGTTGAACTGGGACAAGGTTATATATATGCTTTGGTCACACAACAGGATCTATTTCCCAAGCAATAACAGGCAAATCGTAAAACTTTCTAAAGACTTCTTTTGCTTCTAAAGACGGGCAAATTAAGAAATGCCAGCATATCATGATACCAGTAAAGAATTATGAATTATGGACATCCACTCAGGCATATCTCGATCAGCCCAGTCGGAGAAGAGGATCTCAGTTTTAATTTCACAAGCAGAGTATTTTTGTTATTTCCTGTAAACTAGTCCTGTATTTTTGATATGTGAGTGGTGGAGTTGGGGGAAAGTGCGATTGAAAAAACTAGATGTGATATTTGTCTTAATATAATATAACTGTGGAGGACGGGGTATTGTCACTCACATACCTCAGGCGGTGACTGGCACTTGCACACATACAATACAACATATTGTTTTTAAAAGTAGTAAAGCATGAACCTTATAAGGGTTTTGTAATATACATAAACACAGACACACACACAATTGAGAATAACTTAATTCGGAACAAATATGAGCCTACCTCTCTAGGGACCTTTCATTTAAAGCAGCTCGCAAGTATGCTCTAAAATATCCCAATGGAGTGTTGATATTAGAAAGGATTTTGAATCTCTCCTTCTCATGTTTTGTTAGATGCAGACAACTATAGCTCCATAAAGAATTGCCTGAAATTTATAAACCATCAATCTACACTAAACTCAAGATAAATATTAACTTATCTATTTTTAAGGTTTGCTAAGGCTATATGGAATACCACAACCCCATAACAATAAGCTTGCATGTTTATTCTGTGACTTGTGAGGCTGCATTAACTCCGGCTTGAGTTTGGTTTACATTATTACCATTATCATTAAGCTTAATATCATCACACTTCACTTGAACATCGTCATAGGTTAGAAGATTTCATATACTTTACTAGATATTAAATATACTATGAACTCAGTAAAAAAATTAATAACTATTTTTATTTACATAACTTTATTTTTATTTACATTAATTCATTAAAAATAAATTAAATTAGATCATCAATATTTATCATTTCTTACAAAAAATTAAACATACAACTTGCAAAACATGTACAAAACATTTAGTTGAACATAGAAAAAAATTAAAGTAGATAAATTGGATATCCTTTTTAATATCAATTTAAAAGCAGACTTTTTAACTTACCAACATTGATGATATTGAATGTGAAATTTAAACCAGCAGAGACAAAACTCTGAATAGATGAATTTGATAAATTTGTCTTAATGCCATGACTTAGAACTTTTTCCCATTTTTCACATAAGTGAGCAATTCTGAAAATATTTTTACAATGTAAAGAATTTGTTTGTTTTTATATTGATGGAATTTGTAAATGAATTCTGAACAAAATAAGTTTTACTCTCAAATTCTATCATTCTAGCATTTCATTTATACATGATAATTTGAATATTTTAATTCTTTATAAATCCACATGTTGTGTTGAGGCAAATCAAAAGCAGGGTTACTGACCTCTTTCAAAATTATGACAGTAAAAATATCAAAAAACTTGTATTATTAACAGTTGTATTATTAGAAGGTGGTAAAAAATTACAACTGTCTTTACATATTTATTAGAAAATTAAGAGATACAGTGAAAAGACTGTCAATGTTTTTATTTGTGTTGATTAAAAGGACTATGTGTTATAACCAACCTTATATCATCTTCTGTAGCCAATTCTGATCGCCCACCAAAACGATTTTGGCAATTTTCTACACAATTCAGCAATTCCTGAAGGACTACTTTGCCATTATCTATTCTCTTTTTAATTTCTTCCTTGTTATCTATCGCACTGGCTATAGTGTTAATAATCTTATTATGCTAAAAAAAATAGAGTTCCTAAGTTTCTTGTAAGGGATATCTCATTTTTGGATAGTTATCAAAGGCATGTAAGAATATGCATTAGTACCTAACAATAGTAAATTAACTATAATATATAAATGTTATACATTATTTAATAAACTTAAGTAGGTGCTAAATAAAAATAATATTGTAACAATTCTACTGACGAAATTGAAACAATTATGTTAGTCTATGTAATTAATATTAATGACCTTCAGATATTGAACGTAAATATCAAATAAGTAACGTCGGGCCATGCTTACCATCATTCTTTAATTTTAGATACAATCAATTTTTCATGTTTAGATTGACCAACATACAATCAATGCACATAAATTATTATATATTACTTTTTGTTATTTTCAAAACACTACTCAAGTCAAGTGCAAAGACGTAAAAAAACAATAGCCAACGTTGACAGTTGACATGATAGTGACAGCTACCAATAGCACAGAAAACTGTAGACGGTGGATTGTAGACAGAGGATATAGAAAGTAGACAGATTCTTAAAAGAAGAATAATTATAATTATTCTTAGTATGTAATAAAGATAATTATATATTATAGATAATTATCTAAAGCCAGACAACGTCACATCAAATTTATATGTTTAAGGAAGATAAAGTTATTTTTTGTCTCTTTTTGTGTATGAGGATATTTAAGTTGCGTAGAAAGATATTATTTGAAAAAAAAAAACGAATCGGATTGTAACTATGATTGGTTTTATATTTTATTTGTAAAAATTATTTACTAGCTGTGCCACGCGGTTCCACCCGCGTTAAGAATAGTAACGTGATGCTTGATAGACTTCCTTATGAATGTAGATATCATATACAAAAAGACTGACTAAATTGTGAATCTAAACCATTCTCAAGTCCCCTTGA